>JAFFZR010006623.1:5780-31240 GCA_018397195.1 Lethrus apterus
GAAATTAGGTTGGTAATACCGAATGCAACCCAACCCAGTTGAATCCAATTTCTAGGTAAGTCGATTTTTACTTTTGGGTAATTTTTTCTCAACGCTACACGCACTAGATTAGGTAAAAATTTCGAAGTCTTGCTTAAAGTTATTTCCTATTTTCCCAAGCAACGTAATTTATAATTCCCAAAACAAAAACATCTGTAAGACTGTCGTGGTCCGAATTAAATCGCTCCCTATTAGTCGAGTTCTTCGAAAACTTGGGAAAAATGGTGACAGGGAATCAAGGAAAAAATTATAATTTCCAAGCAAGCAACTTAATGTAAAGTAACCGTGCTATCCAATAAAACCCGAAACACTCAATTGAATACAACCGAACCCAATTTAACAATTCCTAAGCAACGCCAACGCTCTTGGTTAAAAAAATTGCATTTCGAATTATAACCCAAGCTTGCCAAACCATTTTAACGTTTCCTAAGCTGCACCAACTATACTCATCTCTATCCAAAGAAAAATATTTCTGTGAAATAAACAATCCAGTTAAACGTTTCCAACCCAATTAAACCCAAGTTAATTATGTCTAAGAAACACCAACCGAGTTCGGTATCAAATTCCCAAGATAGTGAATCAAATTAAGCGATTTCCTTCAATTTTTGGGAATAAATTTGATCCAATCTAACGCAAGCCAATTCATTGTGAAAATTCCCTAGGTCAACCATACTCTGCAATAGCTTTTTTTATTTCTGTGCTTTGGACCATCCATCCTAAACCGATGAAACCAATCCAATCAACCCTAAGTCACTTAAAATCAATGAATGATCTTCTACTTGTCTAATTTTTCATAGCTTCAAAAAGAGTTTGTTCAATTGTTGATTGGGTTGGAATTGTGAATTTGATTTTGATTGATTTGAGTGGTTTTTGCCCAAGACTTATGGATCTCAATCCAATAATTATAATTCCTAAGGCATCCTACCATGCATTTACTTTTTCCAACGCAAAGCAAGCTAAAAAAAATCCATCCAACCCCATCTATTGTTTCCAAGCAGTTCTTGAATCGTAAATTTAATTTTTCAAGTTTTTGGTTTGGAAAATCGGGAGAGAATTTTTTCCAAGAATTATCCAAATTTGAGCTCTGGTTAAAGAAATATTTAAACAAACTGATTATTGGCATTTATATCGACTTTCAAGGTCAAATTGGGGCAAAATTTCTCAATTGGAACGCTTCACTCTTACGTCACTTGATTGCGCAACCGAGGCGTTAGCCCACGCTTGATCTTGGAACTTTCGCATGGAAATTCTGTACATTTTCGTGAAACGAAAACCCACAAATGAATAAAAAAATTGGACGTCGGACTTACCTTATTTTTCCCAATTGGAATCGTGTTCTGGACCATTCACCCGTCTCTCGCAGTGTGATATTTGATGGGCGAAGCCTGCCGATTTTCGTGAAATTACGGCCCCCCACGACCGTCACATATCTTGAGTGAGCGCCCAATTGGTACACCGCGAACTTTTACATCGTAGAGTGCATTGGAATCATTGTGCATGGAAACTGTTTCACACACTTGCGTGATGCTACCTCCCGGATCATTTCGACTCCGGGAGTCCGTCAGTGGCGTAGGTCGGGGTCGGCGAAGCGAAGCTTTAAAGCTCGTCTATGAGGATCGATATTTTTGGATATTCGTCCGATATTTAAAAATAGCAGAAATTAGAATTTAGTTGTGTCGTCAGAAGTAAGGGAAAATTTGTGCCTTTTGTGCGATTAGGGTTTATGTTCATCAGTTCGAAAAACTGATTATTGGAAAATCATTTTTTGTATTAAAACAATTTTGGGTTTGGATTTTAAATTTATCTCATGGCCTGATTATCAGCAAAATATGTGAAATCCTATCCAAGTTACCCCTTTTTGATAAATTGTGGGTTTAGTTTGGTTGGATTTAATTTAGTTAGGTTTACTTTAAACGCAAACCAAAACCACAAATTAGAAGAAAAAAAAAACAATTCGTATAAGAAAATACGGAGCGAAGGACAAGTCAGATAAGACAACCCATGAACAATCCTAATCAAAAGATTACCAATTAAAAAATATTAGACTGCACTTTTGTGCATTACTCAGATTTAAAATTCACCTCATCAGATTCATCAGTTTTGAATTAAACTGAACTGAATTGTAATAATATTTCGAATTTGAACACATTGAAGGTACCTCACACCCAATTTTCTATGCTAATTTTGTTGCCATCTTCAAGTCACAAATTTTAAACTGATGACAGGTAGATAAATAAATTCCATTCAAGAGTTGTAGATACTGAATTCGAAAATTGGGAATTTTCGATGAATAATGTCGGTACACGCTACTGGTTTCGAGCTGCGACAGCGCAAGACTATTGATTCCACCGAGAGTCCTCCATCCGCATACAGGCTGAATACTTCTGCATGTGGAGAAAAAAAAATGAGAGGCGATCGCCTCGCCGAAACTTCACTTTTCAGATTTCTGATTTTATTTGCACCGAAATAAATATTCGTGCCGCATTATCGGAAACCGGTTTCGGAATTTAATCCTCATCAGCAAGTGCACGATGTTATGCCACGAAATTAATTAAAGATGATTTCGTGGATCACTGACTTTCGTCTTTTGAAACAACCCTTGAAACAATGGAAGACACAAAAACCTTGTTGAATTTTGTGCTTTAAATCAATGACAATAATCTAATCAAAAAATCGCAAGATCATCCAAGCAAACAAATTTGCAAACATTTAAAACCTACTCACCTCGCACATTTTGGCGTGTAATTCGTGGGCGACGAGGAAACCGCCCGTCTTTTGTCCCAAGTTTCTCTCACTGCAAAAGTCATCATCACCATCTTCTCTCGAAAATTTGTGCAAATTTTACCTTCGCTGGCGCTCTCCGTCGACTTGGACCTCGTGAAACTCCTCGACCACGTTTTGCTGCGTGCGAACGGCACCTTAAACGACTCCTTCAGCGATTTCGAACGCACGAACTTCGCCCGCGAATTTTCCGAATCGGCCGACGCGTCGCCGGCGCCGCCGTCGTCGTACAGGACGGGCTCGCCCTTTCTGTTTAGGAGGGCCTCGTCAACGAACAT
Organism: Lethrus apterus; assembly: GCA_018397195.1. Taxonomy (NCBI): domain Eukaryota; kingdom Metazoa; phylum Arthropoda; class Insecta; order Coleoptera; family Geotrupidae; genus Lethrus; species Lethrus apterus. The sequence continues at coordinate 8,879 of JAFFZR010006623.1, forward strand.
CATCGCGGCACTGTTCAGCAGTATTTCCGGCACTCTCGACGATTTCATGATCGCCATAGCGGCTGTCGCTTATCGCGTACTGGAATAAGTCCGACTGATAAAAACAAATATTTAGGTAGCCTGTCGTATCGAATTTTTAATGTGATGTGTGATTACTGTGATTAGATTAGTTTCGATATTTCATGTTTCGATTGTGTCATTGACCTAAATAACTAAGCCACCAAAAATTCAAATTATACGGAGTAGGAAGTTTATAGCAAAGATAGTTTTTAAAGATGTCATCAGTTTTCAGTTGTTCAATTGTTTGTCATTGAAAGATACAGATAATAACTAAACAGGCGAAGAGTTGGACTAATATAGTTAACTGATAGTTAAATACTCAGATATGCCTGATAATATCCAGTTTTAAAGTTTGACCCTTTGACAACAGCTAAAAAGTGAAAATGCCAACCTGAAAAATTTGAAAATACACCAGTTAAGTAAATACAAGAAGCCAATTGCGCGTTTTAATCTATAAATGAACAAACTTATCTATTGGTTCGTGATCCCTTCATTTTTTAAAATTCTTGTCGCCGTATCTATTAAAAAGCGTGTAATTTTTTCACTTCAAAGATTATTACGAGTGCTTGTTTCGAAATCAACAATTAGAAAAAAAATTGACGTCATTAGGAGGATAAACAAATTACCTATTTACACAACCGTTGCCGCACTGGCACTGATAATGATAATTACGTGTGCTTATGATCGCAGTTTATCAGCGAAACTGGTAAAGACATGGGGCACGCGCGCGTTTTTAGTCCGACTGCGTGTTTCGTTCCAATAATAATTTGGCAGTGACACTTATTATGCAAATGCCGGTGCCGTTTTAAAAATAAAAAAACAATTAGCCGTCTCGGGCCTCATTCATGGTTTTTCATTTCGCGTTGGCTGTGGAATTAATTACACAGTATTTTAATTTGAAAAAGAAACAAAGCGCTGGAATATTTTAAGTGCAAAGTCCGGCTCTGACTATTTATTACTGTTTATTATTTATGTACGTATTTTTGTTGTGGAGTTGTTGACCAATTCAAAGATTTCAAATGTCTTTTGTCTTCTATCTTCTGTCTTTTGCTGTTTTCATAGGACTTTCCATAACTAGTACTTTCCACTTCCTATATCCATTTCTCCTTCCCTGTTATTTATCCAATTTAAATTGCAATAAAACCATGTGAACAAATTTAACGAAGGTGATTTGGTTTCGAACCCAAATCTGGGCTGGAATCAGGATTAGGGTTAGGATCAGAATGTTCGGTTGGAGATTTGACCAAAAATTTGAATTTGATTTGCATTTATTTTTTGCGAAATTGGGTTTGAGGTTTGAAACTTGAGATATCTAACGGTATTTAAAGATTGGAAGATTTAGATTGACGCCTTTTGGTTTAAAATAAAAGACGATCATATGAGAAAACCATTTAAACCATTTATTTGTCATTATATACACATATAAGAAGAAGATTAAACTAAATCAAGTGCGTCTTGGATAGTTTTTTTTTCTTGTCGTAAAGCGTCTCTTAAAGACTACATCTAACATATTTCAAGGATAAGTAACTAATATATATATATATATATTTTATATCGAGCTACGCGAAGAAATCTCGACCAATCTTGTTTATTGTTCCGTTTCGTAGTTTTACCGCCTTGGATCCGCAACCGGATAAAAATAAACCGTTTTCGTGCCTAAGAATATTGGTACTCAGCTTAAGCCTATATCACACACTTTTAACTGAACAGAGCAATCTCTGTGTTTCCTTAAAATTGTACCAATAGACAAAATAATACACATGTTGATATTCAAAAAATTCGTCTGGTGATCCCCGTATTGTTGTTTTCCACAAAATGCTCATCATAAAACAGATCTTTATAATATAGAACGACCCAAATTCGCATAAACGGCCGTTCTATTTTTAATGTAAACGACCAATATACTCCTCGTATATTTGAAGGCAGAACTGCCGTTTTTGCGATTTAGGTTTCTACTCGATAAGTCTCCAATTGTTTAAATTGATAAAACTTAACGAACGTACCTCGTATGCAACATACGATGACATGTCAGTAAGTTTCCGTACGTTCGCTTTTCGTACATACGAGGTCGTGCCAGAAAGTCTACAAGGTGTTTTATTTTGTCCGTGTTGAAATCATAAATAAAGCGTGGTAATCCTTACGACCTAACTGTAACATTTATTTATGTACATTAATCTAATCGGCTTGAAATCGGCGAAATTCAAAAAGCTCGTTAAATCTAATTTGTTTTTCGTTTCGCCGTAAAACAAAACACTAATTTCACATTTACTATATCTAGCAGAATTTTAGACGCCGGTCGTTGTCGGTATTCGTCAAAGGGGCGGGGGGCAAATTAAGTTAAGCGTTGAGACGTTGGTGTTTTGTTTGTGTGATGTGGTTAGTCAGCGAATTTCGAAAAAAAAAATTAATTGGACTGAATGATTTTTTTCTTAAATAATATTAATGGTGGGAGCTGAGTATGTGCTTTTAAAGCGATTTATTCGCGTAGTTTGTGCCAATCGGCGATTTGACGTCGCGGAGAATTGCACACTTCGTTCCAGTGATGCAGGGCCGAACCTGTACATTTCGATCCTCCCAGTTCTAGCCTACCGATGACCTAAAAAGAAAAAATATTGTCAGTGGTATTTTAAAAAAAATTGTCTTTGAAGATTTTTGCCCACTGACGAAAGCTGTCAGTGGGGTTGGATATGATATCTAACCTAATTTTTGAGGTGGTTTTTAAGTCATATTTGCCTAAAATACCAGGTTGTATCTTTAGCCTTTTTGTCAGTAAATTAGGTTCATTTTCAATTTCCAACCTAAACTTGAAACTATTAACCTTTTTTATGTTGAAAATACAGGATTTGAGCTTTTGGTCAAAACTGTGGTTGGCTATGACTCCTAACCTAATTTTTAGGTTGGATTTTGTTTTACCTTTCATCGGAAACGTATGTTGGATGGTTTGAGCCTTTCACCTAAAATATTATGCATGACCCCCAACCTCATTTTTAAAGTTGGACATCACTTATTTTTAAGGTTGGAAATTTTACATAAATCAATGATCGAAATTGGAAGTTTTGGCCATTTTGTCAGGAAATGATTCCCAACCTCAGTTTTATGATGTTTTTTCATAGAAATATTAGGTTGGAAGCCGTTCATAATTTCGACATGACGTCCAACCTTATTTTTAAGGTTGGGACTTTCAGTACTCCCTTGTTACATACATACATAGGAGCTTTCTGTCAGAAAATGATGTTGAACCCACAACCTAATTTCTAAGGTTGGAGGTATCATCTTGTGGAAGACATGACTTTAAAAGAGATTAAATGAGATTGATGTGACTCATTTTTAATATTGATTGTTAATCTAATTTTTAAGATAATTTTCGTCATAATTTTTTAAGGTTGGAAGAAATATATTTTAATCAAAAACATCAAATTGGAAGAGAATTAAGGTTTGAAACCCGGAAAATTATATCGTCGGTGTTCCTCACCTCATTTTTGGTGACTCGATCCCAATCGAGCAACAAAAATTCAAGACTGACCGAATCCAAACCTTCACCTCCGGCCGGTATGTCGAAGACGAAACTCTCGTTAAAGACCGGACTCAGCGTCCTTTTCTTCACGTGAGTTTTCTTTTTGGCTATGCGCTGCCCGTTGTACAGCAAATAGATCTTTACGTACGGATCGGCCAATCCGGTCACGTCCATTTTCGGCAAGTTTCGAGCTTTCAAAACGACGGCCGTCAGGCGATTTGCCGCCGGCTGCCAACACAACGACACCAAAAGCTCTCCGCGTCCTTGGGATCTTATCTGAAATTTACGTTCGTTCGTTTGTTGCGAATACATAAACAAAAAAATTACCTTAAGACTTCTCGGTTGAATTTCGCGGCACAGCGCCATCTGTTGGTTCTCCGCTTGGGTTATGTCGACGGTGTTCAGCGCGCAGAAAACTTCCCCGATGATGTCATCTCTTGAGTAACGATCGAAACTCAACACGACGAAGTGAAGGGTTATGCTCGATAGTTGGTTGAAGTTTATTCCGTAAAAGGTAAAGTCCTCGTCGTAAACCGGATTCCTGGTCTTGCGCAAAACTCTGGTCTTCACTTTGTGCTGCTTGTCCGGTAAAAGTTGCAGTTTGACGTACGGATCGCTAGAGCCGACGTTTGGATCTTTCGCCGGCAGATCGCGACACCTCACCACGGAAACGATGAGGGCGTTTTTGTCGTGCTTGTATCTGGAAAACGAACCACCTGTATGCGTATGTAACGAGTTGGTGGGTGACGTACCTCAATTTGAACACCAGCTGACCCAAATAAGAGGCGTTTTGCTGTAAGTTTTTCTCGTTGGTTTCGATTTCTTCTTTGCTTGGCGTGTGAGTTTCGCTTTCGGTCGTGTAGATGTCCTTGGCGGCGGGAACTTCGACGCGCTCATTTCCGTTGACGCCGCTTTCTAAAGGACCTGCGCTTCCTGTCGGGCTGGGAGTCGTCGGACCTGACATCTTAATAAGAAGAGGAATTTTAGACGGACTGGTTGGTTTTGTATAATTTACAACTGCGTTAATTTGTCGAAGAATAAGTCAGTAAGTCAGTCATTAAGTCAATCAGTAAGTCAGTCATTAAGTCAATCAGTAAGTCAGTCATTAAGTCAATCAGTAAGTCAGTTAGTAGATCAGTCAGCTGAATCAGTTTTCGTCATTTTGACAATTTCATATTATTATTTAATTTAATTTAATCGATTATTAAACAATTATGTCTTACCCCTGGTGGAGTTTTGCTGGGTCCTGTGGGGCTGGGGCTCTTTTTCAAATAGTGAGTTGTCGCACCGGCCGGACTCTTGACTGCTGTGGGCCTTCGATGGGCGTGAAATGCCAAAGGTTGGTCCGGTCCATGCCTCTTGTTGTGCAGCCTTCTCTTTCGATAACAAAACCACGTGACTGCAGCCAGACAAAGCACGAAGATTACCCCGCCGAGACATAGAGCGACCACCGTGGGTGAAGTGACTGTAAAATGGATTTGAAAAAATTTCTATGTTAAGTTGAATTCGATGATTCGACGAGATGGTGAAAATTGAAACCCAAAGTCAATACTGACAGCGAAAAGCATACCAATTTGTGGGGTGGAAGCATAAGGATCAAGGAAGAATGAAGACTTGGTAAAAATTCATGTCAGAACAAAAGAGGAGGAAGAAGTTAGAATTGTCGACCTGAGGAAAGAGAAAGAGATGTATAGGGAAGCAGAATGGAAGGCAAATATGAGATGAGATGGAGATGGAGGAAAGGAGGAACGACGGTAGACGAAAAAGTGACAAGGTTCCGAAATATGGAGAGGAAAAATAAATACTGGACTGGGGAAGCATCTACGAAATGTGGTTTCTGTAATAATTGGGCAAATGTGTGTAAAATAGTAGGTTGGGATAAAGAATGAAACGAAATGCGCGAAGAAATATTTGAAGGATCACCACCTTCCTTCGGACTTACGAGTATTGAAATTCCCAAATTTTTCCTAAGAAAATACATTTGTGAGATTAAACATCTGTTATGCTCCGTTATGAAAGGTAGGGTTATTAGGTTGGATTTAGATTAGAAAACAACAGATTTGTCTGCTACAATGGTTTAATTATGTTTGCGTTCTCTGTTACCAACGGTAGGTTGCTTTGCTTTGTTATTACGTATGATTTGGCTTGGGTTTAAAAATTTATAGAGTTGAAATTTTTCAAGTCTGGTTCAAGCCTTAGCGGGGGATTTTCCTAATCCTTAGAATTAAGTTGGGTTGAAAAAATTCATGATGGAGTTCGTCGAAGATGTATCGTTGAAACAGAAAAATAGCATTTTTTTTTGAAATTGGAAACATTTTCAACGTGATGAATTTAGGAAACATAAAGAAAAGTGGCGCCATGAAAACAAAACACATCCCAGATTACGTCGTGTTTGGACCCAAACGTTTTGCGTTTTACGACCGTTGCGTCTCATAAATCACAACAAAATCGATTAGACGAGACGAGACGAGACGCTCGTAAAAATTGATGAAAGTGTTGCGTTAATTTTCTAGAACTTCCATAAACGCCTTCCAATTGGGATTGAAATCGATCGACCTTTGAGATTTGATCGTGATGACTCATAAAATTTTCTCGAGTCATTTCATTCAATTTTTTTGAACAAAAATTGATTGAACAATTGATACACAATCAATTCGCACAAACATTTAGTCTAATTGTGTTTAGAATTTTGCAAATTGGACGTACCAAAAATTGAACTTACCCCTTTCGATGGCTTTGATCTCCGGTCCGTCTTCGACCATTTTAAACAATTGAAACAAATCCTATCACTACGAAAAACAATCGACACGCGTCCGCGTCGGTGGGTTTGAAACCCTCAGTGATCGTGGAATTTTTCACGAACGGCCGTACTTTATAAGACGACTGTGTTTTGTCCGAGTCGGGGGTTCGTTCACGGAGAACAGAGAGAGTCCAATCAATAGCAGTAACGCTTGCGCCGCGACGTTTGCGACGCCATTTCGGCCGGGGGGTTGGGGCATTACTCATAATCTAATGGGAAAATAACCCCAGCCGCGTTCTTACGTAGCAACGCTTTCTTTCTCTTTCGGTGTGTTCGACCGACGTCGGGGAAAACCGCAATTTATTTTTCATTGGTTTCTCGACGGATGGAACATTTTCCCTTTCGACGTCAATTTGTTTCGCTCGCTCGGAATTTATTTGCAAATTTTCATCGAAATTTGTCGGATTATTAATAGTGTAATTATTTTTTAATGTTGTTTAAAGAAAATATTTATAAGTAATATTATTTATTTTAAATAAATATCTGTATACGTTCATTATACAGGGTACAACCAATCGATTAACAATAATACAGAGACATAAGAGTCATTACATCAGAAAAAAAAATAAAATGTAAACGTAGCTTCGTGCATTTTTCGGACGAAAGCTCGCCCAACAAATGTCTTTGGTGGTGTTTTGGGGGCGTTTAGTAACCCGCCAGCTCGGCGAAGGTGGAATCCATTTCGTCGGCCAAAGACTTGTATCGGTCCTTGTTGATGCCGAGTTCGTCTGAAATCCGAAATTTGTGTCAGTTTCGCGCAATGCAATAACAAAATCACAAATTACGACACGACGTAAAGGGACGAAAACGAACACCTACCTGCGTGAACGGAAGCATAAAGCGGGATTTGTTAGTACGCCGGACGGCGCCAAATGGCGCCAATTTGCGGCGATGGCGATAAAGCGAGCTTGCGTAGAAAAATGAGATTGAAACGTGTGAGGTGCGTGTGGTTTTGTCAAATGTTTAAATCGATCGAGACCTCGTCATAAATAAATTAATTTGTGTAAAGAAAATTCATTGATGATCCAAGTGGATTTTGTTTTAATGCGAAACCTAAACGTTTTAAAGCTAAGTGGTATGTAGAGACGGTGTGAGGGGTTATTTTTTAGAGCTCTGCGATGACATTTCGACGAATGTCTTGTCTATGTCGTTAACGACTCCTTGATATTTGGCTTTTTCGCGAAGCACCCAATCTGCAAAATAAGCACAGCGAGCATTACAAGCAAGCAAATTTAAGGAGGAAAATTGGGAAGTATTTTTTTAAATCGGATGTAACCCAGCCTATTTAGTTAAATGTCCAATGATGACGATCAAATTTCAATTTGAGACGTTACCTTCAAGCCTGTCGACTTCCTTCTGCAATTTCTTGACGGTCTTCTCGGCGTATTCGGCGCGAGCTTCCGCCTCCTTTAGCTTAACGGTGAGCGTCTTGAGTTGTTTTTTGAATTCCTCGACTCTCTGGTTGGCCTTCTCCTCGGACACTTCAAGAGATTTGAGCGAATTTCCCACAACTTTGAGTTCTTCTTCGAGTTCCATGATCTTGGCGTCGCCGCCCTTGACACGATCTTCCGCGACTTCGAGTTCGTCTTCAACGAAGGCCAGCTTACGGGAAACTTCGTCGGATTTGTTGTCGGCGTCTTCGGCCAAGAGACGGGCTTCCTTCAGTTGATTGGTCAGTTGGTCCATGCGTTCTTCGTCCTGTTGGGCGCGGTTTTCCAACACTTTGCACATACTGCGAAATTGAACGTGTGAGAAATGGGAAATTTTAAATGGAAATAAAGGAAGAATTAAAGACAAACCGGGAGCTTTCGTCGGCAGCTTGGGATGCTTCGGCCAGTTTACTTGAGGCAGTGGCGAGACGTTCTTCAGAACGTTCCAAATCTTCTTCAATAAGCTGTACTTTACGGTTGAGGGCAGCCACTTCGGATTCCGCCTAAAATACAAATACACGTTAGTCAAAATTTAACTTAACATTTTTAACGAATCCAATGGTTTTTAAGGAAATGTCATCAGTAGAAAATGAGCAATCGAGCAAAATTCTTTATTTGGTAACTAACGTAACAAAATTCTTGTTTTTAATTTTTTTGCTTTGTTCCTTACATTGGTGAGGGCCTTTTCTTTTTCTTCTAGGTCCTTATTAGATTGTTCCAAGTTGTTCTTGTTGGTGATGAGATCTTGTTCGACTTGAGCCAGCTTCTTCTGCAATTCGCGGACTTCTTCATTCACCTGTTTTGGAAGAAAAAAAAATTACAAAAATGTTTTGGACTGAAGATTTTAGTTACCTTTTCTGCGCGCATGTTCGCATCTTTTGCTTGCCCTTCCATCGCATCAGCTTTGTCCGCAGCATTGTCTTTTTCAAGCTTCATAGCTTGCATCTTCTTCTTGATCGCGTCCATGGTGGCTGCTTACTCTTTCGGGACTTTCTCGCAAAGAAACTACGAACTGCTGCAAGAAAAAAAAAAAATTTGGCTTATAATAATGGAAAAGCTATAAGGGAAATAAAACAGGGAAAAATGGGAAAAGTTTTGAAAAAAAAATTTATTTGGGATAAATATTATTCATTCGGTGAAAATTGTTCATATTTTGAAAAATTTATGAATTCCCCAAAAAATAAAAAGCTCGCAATGCTGCGTTTCCAAAAATTAGGAAAAGATAATGGTATCCAATGTGTAGAACGCAGACAGCGACATCTGGCCGATACCCAGCAAGACAAAAATAACTCACTCCTAGTTTAGACTGATTCGAAATTCCTCGCAACGAGCGCTGTTTCGATTCGCCCGACAATCAGCGAAGATGGACGAAAAACACAAACATCACCGTATAAATAAACGACCTATATAATGAATTTTTTTGGTTTGTGTAGAAATTGGCGCGACAAATTGATATTTTTTCAAAATTTTCTTCAATAAATTTAAGATGCAAGGTCGGTATTTTTTACACGAAAATTTGATTTAAATTTGCAATGTGTACGTACGCGCGATAATAATAGATGGGCTATTTTCGTCGGAACGGATCATTGGCTCTATAGGAAAAAAGAGCGGCAGAAGATCATTCATTCATTAATTTTAATTATTTTTATTTTTAATTTTTAAAATTTTTTAATTTTTAAAATTTTTTAATTTTTAAAATTTTTAAATTTTTAAAATTTAATTTGATTATGCGCATAGTTGGTAGCCATGACCATTTTTTTCAGGAAATTATTATAATTATTATTGTTATTGTCAAATTCTTATCTGTGTAAATAAATAAAATATTTATTATGAATTAAAATAATTAAAATATGTACTCGCAAAGATTATTTTCTTCAATTTACCAATTTTGAAATTTATTATTATTATTTTGCTTATAATATCAAATAATATTTTTGTCATTTTCTCACTTGATTTTTTGAAATTATTTGTTTCTTTTCAATATTTTAATTTAATGAAACAGGGGCGTATCCAGACCTCACATTTATTTCATTTTAATTACGCCCCCAAAGATTTTGGCAATTATTTATATGTCGAAAACCTCATCAAAATTTGGGTTGAATTCGTTCCGTAATCGAAAATAAAAAATAAATTTTACTGAATCTTAGGGGGTCATTACAGTTACATATCCATGGAAAGTCTGGTCCACGAAATTTAAAAATATTTTTTATCTGCCCCTTTCTCTTTCAAACATGCGAATTATTTTTGTTTTTTCATTAAACTTAATATTTTGTAAGCGACATTAAATATTTGTTTTTAATTTTCATTATTTCTTATAATTTAATGCGTGGTGTATGTACCCCTTTCGTTGTTTTTTTTTTTTTTAATGTGTATTTATGTAATATTTCAATAATTTAAATTAAATATTTGAAAACAATATTTTAAAATTTTTGAAATTATTCAACACACTCAATATAAAAATTTTGACCCAAATATTTCAATTGTTTTAAATTTATATCGATAAGAAACATTTTCGTACATAAATCTCAAATATTTTTTTTGCCGTGAATTATTACTATTATTAATATTTTTTCGCATCTTCAATTATACAAGCCTGTGCAAGTCTAATGTGATATATAAATGTATATACCACCTGTATGTACTTGCGTTATTTATTTATTTTTTTAATTTGAACCACAGAAATATTATTTATATACAGGGTGACAAGGAGACAAATTTCGTTTATTCAAATTAACTTTTAAGAATGTTTTAAATTAATGTCAGAAACAATTGAAAAATGAAATTGGTATTTAGGGAAGTTATTTATTATTAATGATAATAATAAACGTCATCAATTTTAAAGTTAATTTTAAATTTAAAAAATACGAATTAATAATAATAATTAATTTATATATTACTGGCAAAAGTTTTGTTCATAAAAACAATTAAAAAATAATTACACTAATAAAAATAAATACCCACTTGTATATCTTCGCTATTTCAACAGTAATATTTTTTTATTTTATTATTATTTTTTTAAATTTCTGTTAGATTAACTCTGACATAATTGAAATCTCTGTGCGTGGGTCCGTATTACCGGCCATCTTTCCAACTTTCCTAAACTTGGTCGGTTTAAAAATAAATTAAGGTTGCGGCTGCTAATAATAATCTTATTTACGAATTTCGAGAAACTGATATTCCCGCTTATGTAATTAACGACTTTCGTTTTCGAATTTCCGACAAAAAAATTGTTTCCGTTTCGAAATTACCTAACCGGACTTTCAACGATCTATCGACGCGAATCTCAAAATTTCGAAAATATCCACTATACATACGGGGTGGTTTGTTATTTTTGGAAAATTTTAGGGTTAGTTCGGATACACACAACACAAAACGCGGTTAGGTTTTTTTTCGTTAGTTTTCTTAGCGATAAAACACGCACCTACCTGTGCCTGAAGGCGTTCAGAAGCTGCTGCGATTCTTGGTCTTGGAGCGTCGCGACGATCCCTGAAAGTCCCCCTCGACCCATACCGACGTCGTGTTCCCCTACCTCCCACCGCACGCAACATAATTAGCCATACGTACCAAATGGGAGACTCTCAAAAAGTTTTTGCTTTTTAACGCAAGAAAATTTGCTCAGTTTTCAAAGTCCCATTCATAAAAACAATGAAATTAGTAATATCGTCATTTTGATTGGTTTCTGTGATATTGGTTTGTGTTTGATGACGTTTCGATCATTATTTGACACACTTGCATTAATCGTTTACGTCTGCAGACCAACATTGGTTTTTGGATTATTACCCGTCGTCAATACGGCTATTGTGAGCGACTAATCTTGCCGGGCCTGCGACCTATGCCAAGTATGGCAGTCTAGTTTGCAACTGCTTCACAGTGCCACCTATGCATCAACTGATGCACTCACCGATACTCAATTAATAATAATAATAATTTAGGTTGGTTTAGTTGGACGTCCAAATGTTTGTGTAAGTGAAGTTAGATTGGATTGAAAATTAAATTTCGACAATAAAAAATATTGTGCGTATGAATGTTTAATCAAACTTCCTTTATACGTAAACTTAACAACAATTTTTTGGTGATTTAATTGGTTTAAATAATTGCGAATCTAACCTAACTTAATCAAACTTCAGTAAATTAATTAATTTTAAGTCAATTTTACCGACAGTAAACTATTATTGTGTCATTGGGTTGGTTGAGATTGGATTTGTTTAATTTGTTTCAAAATGGAGTTTTGTTATGTGGATAAAGTTGGATTTTTGAAAAATTGCAATTAAAGATGATGATGGTGATGTTGGGTTGGATTAACAAGGCAAATTTCACTTACACACATAAAATATTGGATTGGAATGAATTTTGCGAAAACTTCACGAACTTGTGTTATGTTGGTTTGGATTTTACTAAAATTGGATAGAAGAAGGTTGAAAATCCAATTGGGTTTGGTTGTGTGGATGAATTTTTGAAAATTTCCTTAAAAAAAAATTGAAGTTGAGGTCTGTCTCGATTGGATTGGGTTGGATTTATCATCTAACTTCACGCAAACTTAAGTATAACTTCATCTATGAAATAAATTTCTTATATTCTTGGTGATGACTAGATGAATTAAGCAATAAATATAACATGGAGAACTTGTGTGCTCTCACACGCAACAATTGAATAAAATCGTGTTGTCAAGGTAACCTCGTTAATTCTCAATTCCATATATAGCGCAAAAACATCAAGTCGGCGTCGCAAAAGCAAATTATGGCCGTTTTCGTCGACTTTTGGGGCGTCGTGCGCATTCTTGGGGGTTTTTAACGTTTCAACGTGGCGTTTGGTCGATTTTCACGATCGAAGTGACAGGTTTAAGGGTCGAAAATGGCCGTTTGGGAATCATTTGCGTCGGTGTTTATGGGAATCGCTCGCTGGAGTGCAATGTCGGTTACTGGGTCGGCGCTCATAAACGACCTGATCAGTTAGTTCAATGTCAAAACTTTCGATTTCTTCATCGAGACATGGGGTAGCAGGTTCGTTACGTTTCTCTTGAGTAGATTATCCAATCGAATCGAATAATTTATGGGAATTTATCAAGAAAGGGACCAGGGGAAAGTATCAAAAATGTTTGTTACGACCAGCAAAAATTTCCAAAAGATTTTTTTTTTTAAACTAGTTACTCCAATTTTTGAAAGTCATCAAAATGTGTATCTTTATAAAAATTTTATAAAAAAAAAGCCAAGAGAATTTATTGGATTGAATGAAGACTTCTTTCTCTCAATGGATTGGAAATTAAATCCAAATAACAAAAATTTATTATTACATTTTACGGATTTACTTAGACACCATATCTCTTTGACATTTAGCGATTACAAAAAATGAAAAAACTCCGGTGTTCCAGTTTCACGTCCAGTGGCGACTCGTCGCACCTGTTGCCCATTTTGTCATCGCGTTAAAGCGTTTATTCTCACCCGCCTACATGCAGCCATATGGCCGCGGGGCACGCGAACATTTTGAGAAACTCCACGTCTCCCGTATCTGTATTTAGTAGGGCTATTCTTGGCGGGGCATCGGGGGCCATGGTGGGGCCGAGCCCGGAATGGAGCTCTTCGCGTAAACTGATAGCTTGCCTAGTGCTCAGTCGCCCCGAGACCGTGTTTAACAGACGCGTTCTAGGTGAGTAAGGTTCGTTGTTCTCGATACTAACTTAACGTTTAAGATTATATTTTTATAGAATTAATATGAAAAATTGATATTTTTTTTTAAATTAAAATTAAATTATTTAAAAAAAAAATATATATTGTCTTGGAAAATGTTTTATGAAATTCGTACCCCTTCAAGATTGAAATTACCGAAGGGGCAATTGTTGTTTTTGTAGAACTAACATTTAAATCTAATTTGTTTAACGTGTGATATTTTTTATTATTTTTTTTTTTAAACAGTGTTGTTTGTATAAAATTTGTACCCCTTGGAAAATTGACGTACTAATACGACCTAGTGCATTAATACTTCATTTCGTGTATTAATATTTTTTATAATGTTTAAAATATCAGAATTTATAAAATTAAAATGAAAGGGGGTTTAAGTAATTTTATTTTTATGTTTTTTTTTTTCAATTTGCAATTAAAATAATTGAAGTTTAATGCTCTTGGCGTTTTTTTTTTTTTTTAATTTTCAAATCGGTAATTTTTAAATTTGTAATGTATAAAAAATTGCTCGAAAATTGAGGTTAGGTTGCGCACAAAATAGGATATTTCAAAATTGAATTTGTTTTGGAATTTCGTAAACGTCATTTTTGGCGCCCTGCCACGAAACAAAAACGAAAATATCCAGGTTTGCGTAATTTTTAAACGAAAGAATTTCAACGACTTAAGTTAAATGATTTTTAATTATTTATTCTTATTTTAACTTTTTAATTTAATTTTAATTGAATTGTTTTTTTTATTTTCGTTTAATTTTTCATTTGATCAATTTTTTTAAATTTAATTATTTAAGTTAATTTATTTTTTTATTTAATTATTTTGTCAATTTTTTTAATAACAATTTATTAAATAATTTTTTTTTTAAAATGACAAATGCCATGCATGAAATCTTGGATAAAAGCAAAAATTCAATAATTGTTTGCTGGAAATTTATTGATGAAATTAAAATGTTTTGGAAATACTGATAATAAATTATTATTATTATATTTTTATTATCAGCATTATTACTATACCTAATGTTTATATTTTTATTATTAACATTACTATTTTCTTTATCATTATTATTAACGTATAAAGAGTTCAACTTTGCTTTAAACTTTGATATTTCCAAATTTTCCAGAAATTTTTCCAAAATTTCAAATCTAAACGCCATACAAAAATAAAAACAAAAGACGATGAATTTTTCCATTAAAGTTATCAGAATTTTCTTTTCACACAAAATTCAAATAACAATTCCAATTTAATTTTACCATCGTGTGTGTCACCTCTTCCAATCGACAAAGACGCATCACAATTTCACGAAAAGTTTTGATATTCGTCACGCACTCTGACGTCAATAATTCGAACTACGTGGATAGACATCCGCTTTTTTCGCGCGAAATTCGTGATTCTCATGAAAACAAATCCGATTGCGTTTAAGGTCATTTTAAAATCGTGCGCGGGGGTGCCGCAGTGACGCACAATGGGGTCCGCAAATCGCCATCGGGTCGTCGAAGTAGGCCGGTCGCATTCCGCTGACTCGCTTGAAAAACTCCGAAGAAACGACGAAACATGACTGGCTGACGCATTCTCGAAGAACGGAGTCATACGACCTCTCGACGTTCTTGAGTTCTTATCTTGCTTTTGTGTGCGTTGTGCTCGACTCCCTAATGTAATTTAAATGGAAACGTTAACATTTAAAATGTTAACTTTTAACCTACCCGGTTAGGTTTCTATGAGAATATTTTATTGTCATAATAACGAATTTTTTTCCAATTATTTGAAACCCCAAACCTAAAAATTTCAATTTTGTTGATTGGGTCGCTTTGAGCCTGCTGATAAACAACGACCAAATTTATTATTGTTCATGTTTATTAATTTGGGTTTCATTACTTTTTTGATACAGCAAATTGGATTTACTGGGTTTCAACAAAATCCTCGGTAAACAAACAAAACTATATAACATCATTGAACCCAACCCGACACAATGAGCTTAAATTTAAAATTTTTAATTTATTACACACTGAAAAAAAAAACAAAAGGAATATACAAATACTGATTCTTGAAAAATTACAACATTGTATTGGGGCTTTCGAGGCTCACATGCACTGTGATTTTTACTTTGATTCCACGGATTTTCCAAAAAACTAAGTCTTTCTAAACCAATGTGGTTTTTTACACTGACAACTCAGAGTAAGTTTTTCAAATTATTTATAGAGAATTTTGGGTTTATTCCGACGAAATGTCACATGGGGAAGACGTTGGGCTTTGCTTCCCTTTTCCGTACAAAAAACGAAGTTGAAGCCTTTCAAATTTTTTATAGCGAATTTTGAGTTTATTCGTTCATGTTGGATTTGATTCGGTTCGAACTCAAATTACAGCGAATCAGAAATCCAAATTTAACCGAACTAAGCTCATTCGAATTGGATCCAACTTACCCCAGTCTAAGCCAATGATAATCAGTTAAATGATACTAATCTTGTCTAGACCTTTTCATTTTTTTAAGAATCGTCGTTTTCGTTACGTTTGATTTTATGCAATTTTACCACATTTATTTTTTTTCTTCTAAAGACCATTTGCCCAATTATTGTATTTGTAAAAACTTTCTGGATCTGCACTCAACATAATTTCCTTTTTTTGCAGTTTTTTTCTGCGGTAAGAGAGACAGTCAACACCAACCGACATGGACGCGATCAAGAAGAAAATGCAAGCGATGAAGCTTGAAAAGGATAACGCTTTGGACCGTGCGAAGTACAACGAACAGCTCGCCAAAGATGCCAACCTTCGCGCAGAAAAGGTAACCTATTTTTTATGGTTTTTTGTTTTTTACTCAAAAATGTTGCTTTTATAGGCTGAAGAGGAAGCTCGTGCTCTTCAGAAGAAAATCCAGGCGATTGAAAACGATCTTGATCAAACACAAGAACAGTTGATGCAGGTCAATGCCAAGCTCGAAGAAAAAGAGAAGGCTCTTCAAAATGTAAGTTTTGATGCATTTTTAGTGTAATTGGTCCAATTTTTACTATGGTGCGACTTTCCTCCATTTTGTGTAATTTACCCCTTTGATTACCAATCAATCAGTCAATTTTTTATTTTATTTTTATTGCACGCGTGGTTGGTGCAAACGGAGGGAAATCATAAAGGCGGCGAACTCTGCAAAAATAAGTTTTTAGGCGCATGCCAGCGAATCCGAGACCAGTATATCTCGGCACGGCATCTAAAAATAGTTGGCGTTGGCGCGAGCTGCCAAATATGGACGCGCTTCCAGACGCGTGACGTAACGACGCTCCGCGTTGGTTTAGGCTTTAATCGCCGCATCTCTAATTACGGGATGATCGATTCGATTTTTTTAAATTTTGGGTGAACACCAAAAAATTGTGTTTTTTGGGATCGTAGAAATTTGAAACATTTTTGTCATGTTGATCACGGTCGTTACGCTTAAAATGTACCCGAGGTCTTTAGAAAAAATTGGGATTTTTTCCTGTTTTGATGAAGTCGGGATGTTGATATACATTTCTGTCAAAACAAATGTAACATTTGGGCGTATTGGCCCAAGTGCCAAACATGTAATAATTATATCCAGGCGACAGTTACGTGTCTTTTACATCATGTCCGCACGTCATTTTTTTTTCACTAACGCCCCTAACCAAATTATTATTATTGTTATTATCATTATTATTATATTATAAAAATTAGTCTTTTAGACCAAAAGTACTTTTTATACAAAAAGTCTTATTGTAAAATTTTTGGTTTTAAACGCTCGAACAATTTATTTTATAATTTTTAATATTATTATTTTTTTCCTAAAAATTATCCGGTAATGTTTTTTTTTTTTAATTTAGTTGAAAGGTCTATCAAACAAAATAAAAAAAAATCCAGAAAAATCGTTTACTTAAAAATAGTTATTGTAAATGCAAAATTGGGGTGAAACAATTGCGAAAAGTATAATAATGTTTATTCGATTGTTACATGTTTTACATCATGTCCACACGTCAGTATTTATTTTCTAAATAAAGTAAAGGATACATTTTTAAATAATTTATATAATAATTTAAAACTTTTACAAATTTTTTCTCCGGCATTTTGTATTTAAAATTTTTTTAAAAATAATTTTTATTGACCAAGAATAATACATAGATGAAAACAGAAAATAAATATTAGTGTATTTCAATAAAATCCGTCCACTTTCTTGTAATTTTTTTTTTCAAAACTGGAATTAGAAAAAAAATTCAATAAATGTAATCTTAATTCTTTTTTGCATTCCAATAATAATCAACATAGCAAACTTCATGTAATTTTATAATGAGTATGATTGATGCTACAGCTCCACCTAGGCGATGTCGCCGCAATCATCATTGTATTTACCTTATCTGAGCATTTTATCTTTTTCTAATTAAATATGTTTATGATTGTTTTAAGCATTGGCGGCTCACAGGCCACTAACGCCTTCTCTCTTCTTAGAAAAATTAAAGAATATATGCCACTTAGGAACATTCTTATACAAATGGGTTAATACTGCCTACCTCGCCACCCTTGATCATCCGCCACTGGTTTTCTGTAGGTATGCTACTCTATTTAGGAGACGCAGTAGTCATATTGTTTGTCTTAACTGAAAATTTAATAACCCGTCAATTCAATGACTTTTAATTTAATTTCAATGTATTGGCTTCTGTTTGATTTAATTGGGTTTTTAATTCCGAGGAGTTCAAAGGTAGTTCTCTTTTTGAGGAGATTGGTGGAGTAATGGCAAAAGTCGATTTTACAATGGGTAATTTTTGGTACGAAGCTTATTAGATAACACCGAAGGAGCTCGGAGGACCGAAACTAAAAAATTACTTCAATTGGAATGGTAACACGAAAATTTACATTAGAATTTTTGTTAATAGGAAATTTGTATAAGAAAACAAATAACGGTTTAGTTTTTAATTTTAGGGAGTAGCAACTTACGCTCTTACATTAAAAAAATTCTAACTCGATAGACATTTAGAACAAGAAAATAAAATATGAATTTTTTAAAAAAGTTTTTTTACAGTAGGTTATTTGTTGCAACTCTTAATTTCTTATGACCTCCTTCACTTCCTCCGCCATTATTTTTAAAAATTATAACCCCTCTCATATCTTCCTAGCGTACAAGTCCAGTTTCTGCCAATCTTCTTCCCATAGTAATTTTTTGCATTTCTTGAATGTTGCCATCTGTCTTTCCCCAACCTATGCAGTTCTTGAATTCTGCTTTCTACTCAGTTTCTCGCCTTCACAAATCTACCTTCCTCGGCGCTTCTCACAATTTCTCCCCATAAATTTCATGCCTTTTCACATGACTCTTTCGTTTTCTTCTACTAGTTTGAGACCATTTTTTCTTCTTTTCTTTTAACCCTATTTGCTCTCTGACGCACACCACTAGGTCCTCTCTCTATACCCTGATCATATCTTCATATCTAAAAGAATATCTTTTTCCATAAAATTTATGGAGGGGTTCAAAGGAGTACGATCATTAGGGCGACAAATTTTTAACTTGAAGCGTGTTAGATGTTAGATGTCACAGAAAAAATCACTTGAAGCAGTCGGTAGGATTTCGAAGGAGTAGAACCAAAAGATTTTAGACATTAGAAACATTTAGCACGAAACTTGTTAAGTGATACTTTAGACAAAAAATGGTGTTTTTAAAAAATGTTAAATTTGACTTTCCTAAGTTCGATATTGATGGGTTGGGGCCCCATAGGTACGCGCATTGTTTAGATGAGAATTGGCTTCCGTTTATATCGTTGCGTCCGTTTTATCCTTGAAAATGTTCTCGACGCAATTTATGAAACGTCGTGTGTGTAAAAATGGTTTAATGGGACATGCTGTATATGAGCGTTGCGTTTGATTAATAATTCTTAAACTCGATAACAAATTAAACGGTGGCGATGTTTTCAAAATAATCAAAGTCGTCCGATAACGTACGCATTTAGAGGTCGAAATCGCCTAAAAATAAATTTAAAATGTCCGCCGGTAATGTTGGTTGCATAGCGACGAGGCGCGCAGACGCGAGAATCACGTGGGCGCAGCGCTTGTCGTGCGCTCTAATTGTCAGTAGTGCAGAAGACGTCCGCGAAGTAACAGCGCCGGTGGGAACAACATGGCGGAGATGGTGATATCACGCATACATCAACAACAGTAAAATGTCTCAACGTGTCGGCCCAGGGAATGCAAAAAAAAGGGGCCACCAACACCATCCCCGAAACAATGGCACTCGACGACGTAACGCTCTGGAGCCGACTCAAAAATACCATCAACAACGACCTAACCTACAAGGGAAAGCTGTCACGTTGACAGCACCCGCAACAACCACTGTGATCTCGAGTGCCTCAAACGTAACAAGTGCAGTTAGTCAAGCTTTAGTAAAAGAAATCAAAAGTGATGTAATAGATCTAACGAATTGCGACGATTCCGACGATGTTCTCTACGAATCGAAACAAAAAGACATGTCTTTGGTGTTTCGGCCGGCGGCCGAAGGTTCCAGCCAGAGCGATCAAGAATCCGAAGATCCGGAAACGGAAGAGCTCGCCCGTTTGCGTTGCACTTCCGAGCGTACCGAAGTCGTCGCCGAAAGAGAAATTAGGAAGAGATCGAGGCGATGCGCCGATTATCCGGGTCTCGCCTTCGGAAGTTCGATCTTCAGTTCGGACACGCTGATGAAGTTCTCCATCATCCGAAACGAAATACAGAACATCATGAACACGCAACTTAAAAGGGTACGTTTCACACAAACCAAAGACGCATTTTCGTCGAAGCCGGTTATTTTTAGTACGGAGCGTAATAAACATGAGTCGGTTTGAAAAACGCGCACCCCTCGCTTCGTCACGCTGCGTAGAAACAATCGAAATCAGCTGTTTTGTACCATGTGGCTCCTGTTGCGTTTATAGCGTTGACACATCCGTCGTATATTTAGAAACGGTTCGCTTCGCGACTTCTAGGTCAAAGAAACTTGCGCAGTACTTAACCGTTTCGTGCGTTTTCACACGACACAATTAACGGTTAATTTCACAATTAAAGGCTACTTGATCTTTATTTTCTAAATTGAATTTTATTCATTTGTTCTTAAAGGCCACATCGATAACCCTAACGAGATATAATTTTGAAATGTAAATGATTATTATTATTATTATTAGGAAGAATATATAGCACGTTTCCAAGGTTATACAACCAACAGTGCCTTTATTATTATTATTTTACTTTGTTTCGTTAGCTGTAAATATTATTATTATTATTATTATTTTAGTTTGGTTCACCTGTCGAATGAACAATATTTTGATTATATTTCAACCTACCCGAAATGTCGTACTAAATATTATTATTATTTTAGTTTAATCCACCTGTTAGCTGTAAATATTATTATTATAGTTTGGTTCATCTGATTGATGAACAATATTACGTCATACACATCTCATAAAACAATCGTTTGTTTAAAAAATAATTCACCAAAGTACTCAATCAAATTTCTTATATAGAATCGTAGGCTTCCGCGACTGTTGTCGATCATAGTAAATTATCTTCCGGGTTTATCTTTCTGTTGGCTGCAAACCGACGTTTCGTTCAGTTTCTTAACGGTTACCTTCAAGTCGGTTGCTGTCAGGCAAAATATAATATTCTTGAGCTTTCAACCAATAAAATAAAATATAATAAAAATATTTATTATGACACAATTTTAACATTTTACACAAATTTCTATTTGACATAAAAAAATTTTTTCAAATTTTTCCCATATAAATACAGTTGCATTGTTGTCTGGTTCCGCCCCTGATGTATGAAAAAAGGAAAGTGATAAAATCTAAAAAAATTATAATAATGTTCACGCTACAGTTATTGATGTTCAATTGTTTAATGAGCGTAACAATGGAACGGAAATCGGTACGTAACTTGGGATTTTCATACGTCGCAACGCGCTTACGTGAAGGGTTTCCTTTTGAAGCTCGTTTTTAACAGTGAGAAATCGACGCGCGCACTTAATATTTTCGCACGTCGACGACCGTCCGTCGTCCTAAAAAAGTATAGAAAGTACGCGAATTTCGAACAATGGAGCAAGCCATGTATGAAGGAATTCCACGCGGAATGAACGTCGTTTTCTCCTCGTTCGGGTGAGAAGGGGTCGAAATTTACGTTTCAAATGTGGTGCCGTTTCATCCGTTCGTTTGTAGATGGCGCCGTTTGTTTTGAATCGTTGGAATTTGCGCGGGTCGCGCAGATTTTGAGGTTTAATCTTATCTTGTTTTCGATTGTTTTTGATAGTCATTTTTTAAGCGAATCATATCTAAGCCGGGAGGGTCAAAACCAACCTAACTGAATCCGAACTAAAATGAACGCAAAACATGTTAGCCAAGCCAAGACTTATTTTAATTCTGTGGCACGACCAGCCCGTTTTATGAGGTTGGATGACAAAACGTAATAACTTCTTTGGCGCAAAGTTTTTTTCTGAAAAAAGGCTGTCTAATTTTTCGAATTTAGATGAGAAACGCCTTTCACCCAACATTAAAAATTGAGGTTGAAATTTGGCATGAAGTTCCAATCTATAATTATCTGCACCAACCTCATTTTGACGAATGATTTTACGAATTATCTTGTTCCCTTAACACCAAAGTAAATCTTTTTTTTTTGTGAAAAAATAAGTCGAACTTGTCGATGTTGGATCCCAAAAATTGAGGCTAAAATTTAAAATGAAGCTTTAAGTTAAAACTTTCTTTACCTCATTTTACTTTTTTTTTATTCTTCCGACACTAATTTTTCAAGATTCGATGAAAAATGCCTTTAATCTAACCTCAGAAATTGAGGCTGAAATTTAAATCATGAAGCTTTAACCCACAATTTTCCTCCGCCAGCCTCATTTTGATGGCCGATTTTTTCAGTTTTCTTCGTCCAACCTTAAAAATTGATTCA
>JAFFZR010006627.1:0-30029 GCA_018397195.1 Lethrus apterus
TGTAACATCATTTTCGTTATATCATTACCTACGAGTGATTAACCTCGATTATCCGATGTGCATTGTTCGCTCACAGCAGCCGTACTGACGAAGGCTTTAATCGGCCAGAAACTGACGTTAGTCTACGGAGGTGAGTGTTCAATGCATGTCACTTGTTGTTATTATATATATATATATATATGACATCATAGAAAAGCCATTATCTAATCCACAAAGACACACTGACGAGCCATAGATGGCGAAACGCGTCTGTGTATGGTGGTTAGATAGTGGCCAAATCATTTTTTCAATTACAATATATATATATATATATATATAAGGTTCAAGTTAGAAAACAGACCCTAGTTGGAAATGCACACTGACTGACGTGACAGTTCTTGGAATATGAATCTGACCCTAAACCACAAAGTCATTATATAAGCAGGTTGTAACATTTTTGGTAAAATGTTGGAAATATAAGAATAAACAACTCTTCTTATCATAAATAAATTATTTAAATATGTATTTTAGGTTTATTTTATTTGAATTTTTAATAAACATAATAAACAAATACAAAGTAATATATATACATATACATATATTATTTATAACCGTAAAAAAAAAACGAAGAGAACAATTCATACATTTCTCTATAATAGTTACTAGTAAAAATATGTGATCCTGATACTAAAGCATCTTGCCGCAGTATCAGTTATTATCAGACGAATAAGAAAGCGCGCGTATAGTTGTCGCCATATACACTAAATACAATGTTATCGCATCCAAGGTGTTCTTTACTTTGAGGCCAAACAAGTAATTAACCCGTATCCCAGTTAATTATTTGATGGAATAAAATGAAATAAAGCAATTTAATGGATACATGGTTCCAGTGGCGTGCCGAAATACTTGCCGACTGGGTTACCTTCAATTTAAAGCTAAAAAATAAATTTTTACAAATTATGTGCATTAATATTCACATATATTTCTTAAATTAAAGAAAAAAATGGTAAACAAAATTTCCTAATTTAAAATAAACTCTCAGGAAGGTAAATATTGATAACTCGGTATATTGTTTCATTAGAAATGAATGGGATACAATATATATTGGTTTTTATTAATTTCTACCAAATAAAATATATTTTGTTAAACGTATGTTATTTAGGGGTTTTGCGCTAAGATGTATATACCTATATAATAAATAGGAGTAGTCAGGAACGGACTTCGATTAAACTGAATTGAAGTACCATAGGTGAAAACGGTGAAAATATTTATGTTATTTTATTAATTAATTTATAATGAAATAAAAAATATCAATTTTTTGCAATAAAAATTATTTTAATTATATGCATTTTATGCCAAAGATTGGCACAGAAATTTCGAAATCTAGCTTTTAGATAATATTTGAAATTTAAACACCACAGTAAATAGTAGCTTAATTTCGTAATATTTTGTTAAATAATTTTTTTTAACTAAAACAAATACTTGAAGAAAAATAAATAGATTTTAATAAAAATAACAAAAAAAAAACAGGCGGTTCTGTAAATTTCATAAACGAAACATACCAAGTGCAATTTCTTAAGAACGACATTGTGTAGTTTGTAGTGGGGGAATATAAAGGCACCAACTTTCCATCACAAAACAAATCTGTTCGTAAATTCGCGAAAATCACTTATAAAACACATTTTTCTCACATAGTTTTTTCACAATTGCAACAGAAGCACAATAAATAAATTGTATGTTAAATTATATAAATGGAGGCAATATTTAAACAGTTTCTGAGAACGACCTTGACTAGTTCATTTGTAAGGTTGTTCTGTAAGATATAAACAGTATTTGGTCGTCTTTCTACACAACAGTGTTCAGGTTCATTGGTTGAATGGCATGCGATACACAAGCTTGAAGTTCTACATGCAACGGGGCACTATGTTAAACACACGAGCACTAAGTATACTCCCACCAACTTATACCTAAGATAAAGATAGAGTATAAACGTTTATTGAAATAGTATAAATCTGTGGTAGGAGAGTGTGTTTTCAATTTATCATAATTGTATTTGATATTTCCAATAGAAGACTAATAGAACTGATACATTTTCACATTTATTTGGATGCCCAAAAATAATCAATTAATCTAGGATTTTTAATTTTATTATTTACAAATGAAGATAAGATTACTTTACGATAGCAATTAATAAAATTACTTTAATTTATAATTTGAAGAAATAAATATTTTTAAATTAAACATAGTTAATTAAAAGAATTTCATGAAAACATTCAAAATTGAAACAAATAATAAATACATTTTGCATAGATCACTAATTATAATTATCTTTTTCACAAATGGAAATATTTTTATCTGCAAACCAGCTAGTATCATATGGTGAGAAAATCAAAAAATTAAAATTACATATCTTGTACGTGAAGAACATTTGATGACAAATTATTTATTATATGGTTGAAAAAACCTATTAGGTATAATGTTAAAATCATTTAGTTCGAAATGAGAAAAATGAAGAGTTACCAGGATAAAAGGATTTTTTTTAGAAAGCCTAATTACGGAGGATGAGGCGGAGGTTTACCACTTCACCTAGAATTCGAAAGAAGTAATAATATGGAAGAATTATATGTCGAAGATGGAAGGTTTACTACTTCGCATCGAGTTCGAAAGAACTAATAACATGGAAGAATTATATGTCGAAGATGAATCATTTGCAATGAAAACAGTGGCATCAGTGTTTTGGCATTGCGAAAGTCTCCTTCCAAGAAAACTACCATTACAACAGGACATAGTGTGTAAGTCTTGGAAAAGTAAAGACGGCCGGACAGATGGTTCAACACCGGATTTCAACATACCTCATTAAAGCAGGAAGCACATTAGCGCGAAATGGAATGGAAGGGACCAGAATGTAAATATCGTGTACATGTAATTAAACGTGGATGTTCCAAGCTGTTCCATCCCTTTCCGTTCCGTGCTAGTGTCCATCCACGTTTAATTACATGTACGACGATATTTCCATTCTGTTGCATTTCATTCCTTTCCGCGCTAATGTGCTTCCTGCTTAATGCAGTTCTATATCATCTTCCACAATATCACTCATTTCAGTGTTTCAGATTAAAATCATTTTTTAAAAAGCTTGAAGTTTCTAAAATCTCAATCCATTTAAATTTTTAAATGTCTTCTCAAAGATTGTTAATTTATTCTTCATCCTTAAGAACAGCATCTCGTTCTAAAACAAAGAAATAAGTGAGAATTTAGTTTTATAAATACTTATAAAGTATAACCTATAATACATATGTAATACATTTTTTGTTGCAGATATTTATTGGAGTCCGTTAAAACCGATTCCCGCTACTTTTATATTATTAAGAACGTTGAACTCTTATACAACATAGGCGCTGAATGTACATATATGTAATGAACATATGTTTTCAAAACTAAAGGTATTTTTAAAATAAATTTAAACCTTACAAAATAATTGATATAACACTGACAAATAAATCGTAATATAGCTTTATGTTTGAGGAATTAATTGCACGATTGAGAATAATTAAATTATAATAGATGACATAAATTACTATATACTTGTATTAGATGTTGATAAATTCAAACTGTACAGGTTCTATTTTCATGGGTTTATTTTGTATCAACTGGTTTTGTTTTTTCTTAACTCCACCTGTATTTAGCCATATGGAAAATATGGCTAGAATACAGGTCATTTTATTTAATATTAATTAATGTAATGATTAAATATTTAAAATAATCGACAAAAGATATTAACAAAAATATATTACTTTCTAAAGCAACGGTGGGCAACACCCGGCCCGCGGGCCAGCTACGGCCCGTGAAAAGTTTCTATCCGGCCCGCGAGATCATTAGAAGAAACTATAAATAAATATTTTTCGTTGTAATTCTTCTAGTTTGAATTGAATATAAACGCACATAGCAACACGTGCGTTCATAATTTAATACTTACTAACATTAAAACTTTTTTTTATTTATTTCATATTTGTAGACTAAAAAATTATAGGTCACAAGAAGGAGTCAATTAACGCAAAATTTATTCTGGCCCATGTTATAAAAAAGGTTGCCCACACCTGATCTTAAAGTTTGAAACACTGATTAATTGGATATTGGACGATAACTACCGATGTATTACTTTTTTGATAACGGGAACTACTTTTGCGGATTTTGCCCGGAATTCCCCGGACTTTCGTCCGGAATTCGCCGGATTTGTTCGGAGTTTCCCCGGATTTCGCCCGGGGTTCCCCGGATTTAGTCCGGAGTTCTCCAAGATTTTGTAAGGCGTTCCCGGGAGTTTGTTCGGAGTTTCCCGGAGTTTGTCCGAACTTTCCCGGATTTTACCCGGAGTTTACGAACTCTGCCCCGAGTTCCCCGGATTTTGCTCGGAGTTTTCCCGGATTTTCCCATGTTTTGCCCGGAGTTTTCCGGACTTTTGACGGATTTTGCCCGGAGTTTTCCGGATTTTTGACGGATTTTGCCCGGAGTTTTCCGAATTTACCCGGATTATTCGGGATTGCCTGTAGCAACGGTGGGCAACCCCCAGTCCGCGGGCCAGCTACGGCCCGCCAGATCTTTAGAAGAAATTATAAATAAATATTTTTCATTGTAATTCTTTTAGTGTGAATTGATTATAAACGCACATAGCAACATGTACATAATTTTAACACTTTTTTTATTTATTTCATATTTGCAGACTAAAAAATTATAGGTCACAAGAAGGTGTCAATTAACTACTACGGCCCGCGGAAAAACGTAAAACTTATTCTGGCCCATGTTATAAAAAAGGTTGCCCACCCCTGTTCTAAAGGGTTGAAATGAAAACTGCATTTAACTCGGATTGTATTAAAAATATCAGACGTATATATCACAGAAAACAATAAACAGAATGAAATTTGCATTAAAAATTAGGAAAATATTTATAATTATTAGATAATCACTTAAAAAGGTTCAGATGTTAATGATTATTACTGAAAATATGTTGAATGTTTCTATGTACTTTAATTCTGTTGCGATTTTCTTAATTATGGGGAAATTGCATTTATTTTTATTTTGTATTAAATGATAAGATTTACTCGTACAGACATAAATATTGACGTTTGTTCACTTAAGTGCACTAATAATTTTGCAACTTTCTGTTTGCTTTTAGATAAAAGAATTTTTGCAATGAAGTTTCTTTAGAATACAGTGTTAACAACGATGCAATTATCGTAATAATTATTCTTTCATTACTCGAATGTTTCATTTTGTTTATTATATATAAATATATATTTTGTAATACTATTAGATAAATATATACTTTAATGCAACAAATTCCTAAGATAACAATAAAAAAACTACGTTTTAGCTTTGTTAGCTTTTTTAAATATTTAATAGTTAAAAGTGTTTTTAAATATTTTTACATTTTACATTCAACTTTCTGAAGACTGTAAATGCATTAATGTAATGTTCCATTAACAGTTTAATGCAATTTAAATTGTAAATTGTTTGAAGTCATCATAAACGGAACTGTTTCATTAATATAAATTATAAAGAATTAAATCACAACCTATTTTCTTATCCATTGTTAAATAAGACGACATGTGCCCTCTACAACTAACAGTAATCTTTTAAATCAACAAGAAAATTATTAAATATTAAAATTATAGGAAACAAATTATTTTAAAAAATGTCAAAAATAATTATGCAGTCGGTAGGTTTATTAGTATTATACAGTATATCACTCAATATTCCTCACTAAGACTTGAGATATAAAAGCATAAAACTAATAATTTTCTATTATAATTTCCAATATCAGAATACATTATGTCTAAATGTTATATTCATTGGTTGTCTTTTTATTTAAAAAATGAATTTTAATCAACATTTTTATTTCGTATTGAATTTGTTTGTCCTGAAAGCTTAAGAAAAACATAATTATTGACACTTTTCTTTC
Source organism: Lethrus apterus (assembly GCA_018397195.1). NCBI lineage: Eukaryota > Metazoa > Arthropoda > Insecta > Coleoptera > Geotrupidae > Lethrus > Lethrus apterus. The sequence continues at coordinate 5,933 of JAFFZR010006627.1, forward strand.
TTTGTATACACATTTTTTGTGTCTGTTCCTCCCCTTTATATTTTGGTATGGGTTTTCTGTTGAACGATAAATAATTATTATATTAAAAAAAAAAAAAAAAAAAAATATTTTATACATATATGGAAACAAATAATTATTTTAAGTAATTTTTGTCTTAAATAGACTCACATGTTGGAAAATAATTGGACATTTGTTGTTATATCGTACGTAACCATAACTTATAATTCAGTCTAGCAAAATAATTAATTTAATATTTTATTTAATGTAATTGTAATGTCGTAAATGACCATTATACTCGACCTACTCATGGAACCTTGCCTCAAACCATAATCATCATGCAAGGTAATCTTGTAAATGGCTTAAATTATTGTAAGTCTACTTATGTTGAAGAAAATCGAATATAATCATTCATATATTATATTTATAGTTTAAAGTAATTTTTATGATCTTATAATGAATGTATACACACACGCAAATAGGTGGGCGCATGCAAATCACTAATCTAATGGTATGCAGTATCAGGTTAGATTTAACTGACCGGCGCCAAGTTGTCGATGTTATACAAGACACTTGCTTGCAAACTTAAACATTATTAGCATTTTCGACAGTTTCTCTTTTATAATGTATTAGAAGTTTTATTTACTGCGTACTCTACACAAATTGCATCACCAAATATATTAAATTTTGTTTCAGTTTTCACTTATAATAATACCTATATGTATTAAATGGAAAGGAAACGAATGAAATTTAAATGTTCAGTTTCAACAAGTGTTTCTTAAAGTTGGTCTACCAAAATGATTTGAATTAGTTTTTAAGAATTCCATTTTCTTCAAATCTATAATTATTTTGCACTAGCCAATGGATTATCAAAATATTTTTGCCTGGTTTCTTCTTTTTTCAGTCATTTCGGATGTTCCTAATCTTTCCTATCCCCTTCTTTCTTTGAAATAATTTTTCCATGGTTTCATAGATGGTTGTTGAATTATTGCTGTTTTCAATATGCAATTTCATGGGACACAGCAAATTCCAGATTTAACAATAAAACATTTAAAATTTAAGAATGTTAAACCGTATGTACGAACAGTTTTGTCGAATCAATTAATAGGTGCATTTTCTGGTCACAAAACAAAGGTTCAAATAAAACGTCCAACTAAAAAAATAAGAAAAGACTGGAAGAGCAATAAGTATAGAAAATACGGAGAGAAAATTTAACGTTCATTATTCTTTGAAGGCACATGTAGATGCTCATTGTTTGTGGACGAGGAAGAAGTAGAAAACTTCTTCTACTGAAGAATATTATATAATTTTAGATGTGAGTACAGCTACAGCAGCAAGTTAGAGCAGTTAGATCACAGGATTTGTTGACAATATGTACTAGGGACTGTTCAGATGTAACGGTGTTTTTCCAAGTGAGCTTGTTTTGTTCTTTCATATAAATGTCTCATACAACTATTTCTTATACACTTTGTAATAAATTGAAATTACATAAGGCATTTTATTAGTCATTTATACATTTATAAAATTAGATTTTAAAATACATCCCACGAAGCCAACTAATTAATTACTTATCTAAATGTTTTACCATGTAACAATTTTATAATGATTATTGTAATTTTTACTTTTAAATGTTAACCATTTCCCCGGAAGGTGTAATAAAATAAAAATTAATTGTATTAATAATAAATAATCCATAATCCAAATAATCAAATGTAAGGTATAATTAAAAGTATGTACTTTCTGTTTTGTTTATATAGGAAATATTTGTTTATAATTTATATGTATATAAATTATTAATTATTATCACAGTTTCTTTGGTTTATTTATAATTTATTTATGGTTTAGATTGTAAATGTGTTTTATTTGGCAAATGTAATTTTGTATTATTTATCATCTCAATTTTTCACAATTTTCATAAATTTTCCATTATGTCAAATATGGGCGGGCAATGGGGTGAAATATATGATGCCGGGTCTAAAAATATAAAAAATATCAGTTTACACAGGAAGTAAACTTATCATCATCATTTTTGTTCATGCATTTAATTTTTATTGTATCATTGGTTAGTAAATATTTGAATATGAAACAGTTAGTGTTAATATATTTATGTTCTTTATTTTTCATACAATGTCGTATTTTGCAAGAAGGTAATTTGTTATTATTAAATGGTATAAAATAAAATAGATTCAACATGTGCAATTTAATTATAAAAAGAATCAGAATTTTAAATTCGAAATTCAATATTTGAATTTAATTTAATGTGACCAGAGTACTCGTATTATGTCGACCTTGCAGTTTGACGACACCAATTATTGACCACTCTTCGATTATTTATGTATCATCGGCGTTATTTTAAACTAATGCTACATTACTAAATTTTGTTGATGTCGCGTTAATGTTAGCAATGTTAAACCATTAACTCAAATCAGCAGTCTGGATTTTATATTATTAAACTAATCTAAAAAAATACTCGTGAAATTAATATTACATGGGGCATGGAAATCCCATCTTCCACTTCACATTTCTTATTGTTCTTTATTTACCTTTTTTAAAGGCTTATTCATACACGTTCGGCATCTTTGTGGATTTTCATTGTTAGAAATCGTTAAACATCCAAAAATTAAGAGATTATTACCGTTTTCGTGACTTTATATGGAATTTTCAATTGTTTGATATTTTTTAGATCATGATCATTATTATGAAAATGGAACAATTTCGAGACACAGACGGTATTTAGGTTTAAGCAGACGATATAAGGTAAATATAGATACTTTTGTAATAAAACTACAGTTGCTGGATTAAATAAAGGGAATGTATCTGGGTCGTATAAATATAACATATAAATGCAGAATAAACATTTACATTTACCACAAAAATTGTTATTTAACAATAAAACAATGAAACGCCTACATGTACGAATGTTATTGTAAAGCATACGTCACTGAAGTTGACATAACATTTTGTTTATCTAAACGACTCTGTTTAAAGAAAATTAAACGTATGTTGTTGTCAAGATTATACACGGAGAGAAAAAAAAAATACATTTGATGGGTTAATTTTCCATAGGCGGAACATAAGGTTATCTAGATCTTGTATTGTTAATGATATAAAAAGATGAATGCAACTTTCTTGGCTTTGATTTTCACATCTGTTACTTGTTTTTAATTAAAATTGCCTTTATTATTTCGATAAGTCGTAAGAGTATTGAAGAAATGAAATCGAGTTATTTCGTCGTCCATGACATTAATTATCACCTGGCGAAGTTTATATGAACCTACTAAAATAATTGTTCCAATTTTACAAACATTGGGTTTTGCTTGAACAAAAAGATTTTGACAATTTATTGACAATTAATATTTAATTGTTAAATAACAACATTTTCGTAAGTGTTTGAAAGATTGTTACAGGCGGCTAGATTTCAGCAACAAACTTTTCCCATGTTCCTAGGTTTTAGGTTTTTATTAAAATTATCATATTGTAACATTTTAAGTTATATATTCATGATTTTTACATTCAGCTAAACAGAAGGTACCAAGAGTGCGTAGGACCTGGTGACATCCAAGGTCACTGCAAGCATGTTGTTTTCTGCCCTGTGGACATAATTGGCAACTCGAGAAATGCGTTAGATTATTTATGTGTAATTGCAAAAACGTAAGTTAAATCTATAATTGTAAACAATTAATTTGTTTAAATGCGTTTGAACTGTTGATATTTGATTATTGATCAACAAACCTATATGCATAGTTTCCAACTGTTTCTATTTATCTTTTATAAGGTTACTGTTGGATCCTTTGTCGGCATTCAGAAAGGTTAAGATCAAAGGATTACTACTTTATTAAACATGTGTGAAATTGTAATAATTATATATCAAGTTTTAATTGGTCTTTGTATTTAATAACTAACATATGATTAATATTTGCTAAGAAAAATACTTCTGAATATTTGAATTGATCAGATTTTTAAAATTTATGTAGTTTTCAAGAATTTATGTTGTGCTTCAAAATTAAAAGAAAATGGCAATAATCTTTATTAATTATTTATTTATTTTTCATGCAATTTCAATTAATTTTAATTTACGTCAACGGTATTTCAAAGTTGCACTAAAGGAAATCTTATCCAATGTATTAAAATAGATTTTTTTTCAAAACGTCCAAAAATCTCTAATTAGAACTTACGCGCCTTGCTGTCTATTAATATATCAATAAACAGCATTATCTAGTATCGTAAAAAGAAATTTTAAACTTTGATCGTTATTTTACGTAATATATTGCAATACGTGATCATTCGAACGTTCGACTATTTGATATGAACAAACAACAGTTAATTTTGCTATTTATAAATAATGCCATTTATCGGCGTAAACATAAATTTTATACAAAAATTAAAAACATTTTATATATTATATAATAAATGTGATATTCAGTTTGATATAATTTTTATAAAGTAGAAAAACTAGTGAAAAACTCGTCAATACAAACCAAAAAGAAAAAGGATTTAAAAATGTGCAAAAATGTTATATTTTATCACAATTAGAGACGTGGTTGCACGAATTACATTAATTGCAGGATTGGGTTTTCTAAAAATAATTTCAAATCTTCCTTGTTGCAAATTGGAAACTATGTAATTTTTCAATCTATTGTAAAAAATGCGAAGTTATCAATTTCAACAAATTTTATTTACTGATGCGCATAAAATATTTTTCTTTTATTGTCTTTATGTAACTTTTTTGGGTTTTCTTAGATGCAGATTATATTAAAAGACAAGTCACAGTAAATAAAACATTCAATTTCAAAAGTGCACCTGCTTATCGATCTTGTTTTCAGCACAGCCCTTCAACAAGTTTTTAATTATTTTTATTGCTAATATTTGTTGTAGATTGTACATTATTTTTTGTATTATTAGATTCATTGTAAAATGGTTTCTTTGTAGAACGACTTATATCGTGTCAGTATTGCAATTTATAAGAACTTTTAATATAAAAATTAAATAATGTGTTAATAATATCTTTACCGAAATGTTGATAATTGTTAGTTTAAACTTAAATTACTAACAAAATATTTATATCTGTCAAATATAAATAATTATGCTATTTGTTAAAAGAAATGTTTTAGACTTATATCATAGTATGTATGTATATGTATGTACATACATACATAGTAAACAAATTGTTATCAGTACTTGACTTTGATTGCCAAATGCACATTTCCAAATCCATTTCCAAGTTGTCTTAACATATACCGTCATTGAAATTATCATTATTTTATGACAGATAAATTCCATAAAAAATCATAAAGTGCAGGCAATTTCGAAATAAGTTTTGAGTATCGATTGCATTAGTAATTTTATTTTTTGTGGTTGGAAAATGATTTACAATGATTGACAACAATATACTAGATGACATTAAACGATATTTGTTCTTTATTACAAATATAATTTTAGACATGTGGGTGTTTGTTGCCCAGATGACATCAATCTTAGTAATTTGCAAGGATCACGGATTGTTATGGATCTTCCTGCTGGTGGAATGGACTACGATGAAGATGATATAAACACAGGTTAGTATATGTAAATAATAATAATAATAATAATAATAATAATAATAATAATAATTATAATGTCAAGTGTTAAGTATTCGAATCGGTCATATTTTAAATTGTTAAAAAGATTAGATTTTCTCTTGCAAACATTTTTAGTTTATTGCCAGTTTATACAGACGTAAATTATTTATAATTAACTTGCACGATACGTTATTGTTATATTTATTGGTATATATCTAGTACGCCAATCAATCAATTTATAAGATAAGAAATATTTTTCGTAAGATAATATAACACGCTTATATGTTAAGTAAATAAACGTTACAAACAATTTTGAATTGAGGACATGCCACAATAATTTTGTGTACACATTTTATATACATATAAAAAAATTGGTAATATTTTTGCTTTTAACATTTCTCGGCCTATATGAGATACAAATTATTTCTTTCATTTAACGTAATTTTTGTTTATTAATACGTGTGGTTTGCTAATCTCGTCTAATTTCAACTTATTTTGCTAGAGATTATACTTTGCAATAGTTTTATTTCAGTTTTATTAATATTCGACAATTTAATTATACATATATCAAGAATATATTAGAACAATTAGATATTATTTCAAAAATATGTATACAGAATGTGAACATGTATTAGAAATTTAACTGGGTGCTCATGCCAGAGACGTAGCGAGCTTAACTCGCGCCCGGGGCACAATACCTTTTTAGCGCCCCCCCCCCCCCATTCGAAAACTATATAATATTATATGTAAACGGACCATTTGGCGCCCCTTTGTTAGTAGCGCCCGGGGCATGATGCCCCCCCCCTTGCCCCCCCTCGCTACGCCACTGGCTCACGCCTATAAAAGTATAAAAGTTAATAATCTAAAGATAACATTTCAGATAACATTTCAGAGAAATTTCAAAGAAATAAGTCTCATAGCGACATCTATTATTACTCTGAGGTTCTCTTGTGACACAAAAACTATTAGGTACCATAAGATATTATTTTCATTAAAATTAGATTTCATTAACCCCAGGATAGGTGTCAGGATACTCTTTAGCTTTGCTTGTATATGTAGGCACTAAAACATACAATTTTAGGCTTTGCACGTACATTTACCTACCGCACAGGCGTCTTTGAATAGGAAGAATATAGATGGCAGTAACAGGGCCAGCAGCAAAAATTATACTTGAACAAATTGCAAACATTTGATAATAAACTTGATTTATTATTCTGTAATATATAATATTCGGTACGGCTGTGATTTCTTTGCCGCCGGAAAGTGTTTGCCATCCAACGCAACGTTGCCTCTATCAGTAGAATTGACAACCAACCCTATTATATTTAATTTAATTTTACAGAAAATGTGGTTCATCATATTGACGTAACCGAAGATCTGGTCAAATAGCAGAAAATTTGCTCGCAAAAACTTGCTAATAATCGATATCATTCTAAATTTTAATTAAACCTGCACTTGACCTTTTTCGAAATTTGTAAGAATACAATTGATTCTTCCGAATAGTTGGACTCCCAGTAGCAATTAATTCAGCTGAACGACCTCACTCATCTGGCTCGTTTAATGCATCTAAGCAAGTTAGGTGCCTGTTTTTGGCGCCCAACTTGGAAATCTATCATTTTTTTTATTTACTGATTACTCGTTTACTCATTTATTTTTTTCTTTTTTAATTTAATCACGCTGGTAATTTATTGATATAAACTATTACTAAGACTTAGGTGGATGCAATAAATGGATGGTGTATAATATTTTTATTGAATAAATAGAAGATGGAATGTTCTTGATTTGATTTTATTTCTTGATTATTTTCATATATTTAAATATTTTATTTTAGGTTGTGGTTTGGTTACCTTGGCTCGATCTTATCAAAAGACTTCTATTCAGAGATGGCCTTGGATTGCTGTTCTCTACAAACTAGATGAACCCCATCAACAATTTTGTAGTGGAGCTTTGATTACTGATCAACACATTTTAACAGCAGGTCATTGTTTTGAAGGGTATGTACCTGTACCACATTGTTTTCATGTTTGCTACATCAACATTCCCACATGTCCTTTTATTTAATACAGAGTCATTCACGAAAGTGGTTCGTTAGAACTCTTCCGTGTTCCAGAAATATATCAACTCTAATAACTTGGAATTATAAGCTACACCAACTGATCTCTTATTCTAAATTATTGGCGCTCTCGTATCACTTCCGGTTGTACCGGAAGTGCATACCAACTTTATTATTTTAAATGGAACGTTATATTTTTTCATCGTTTTTCAGATTCTACTCACAATTCTGCACCAAAACTTATAAGGGTACCCTATACTAAAATCCAGTCGTTTTGGAGTTTTTTGTTGTTTTAAATAAATTTTACCAATTGCAGTGGTATATTAAAAATTCTGTATTTCCGGAAGTACTGCACTTGAAATCTTCATTTTTGGCATTTTGCTAATTGATACCATGGGCAACTGAATGGTGATGCTAAAGTTACCAGGAAGTATACAGGGAGGCTCAAAATTAGCGACAACTTTCAACAACTTAAAATCAGTAAAAATCATTTTTTTTTAAATGGAACCCCTTGTATATTATTGCATCTTTAAATGCGCTTATTCAATTCTACATCGATTGTTATAAGGCATACTACCCATTTTTGCTAATAGTTTTTGAGTTATAAGCAATTTTCTGTATACTTCCTGGTAACTTTAGCATCACCATTCAGTTGCCCATGGTATCAATTAGCATAATGCCAAAAATGAAGATTTCAAGTGCAGTACTTCCGGAAATACAGAATTTTCAATATACCATTGCAATTGGTAAAATTTATTTAAGACAACAAAAAACTCCAAAACGGCTAGATTTTAGTATAGGGTACCCTTATAAGTTATGGTGTAGAATTGTGAGTAGAATCTGAAAAACGATGAAAAAATATAACGTTCCATTTAAAACAACAAAGTTGGTATGCACTTCCGGTACAACAGGAAGTGATACGAGAGCGTGAATAATTTAGAATAAGAGATCAGTTGGTCTAGCTTATAATTCCAAGTTATTAGAGTTGATATATTTCTGGAACACGGAAAAGTTCTAACGAACCACTTTCGTGAACGAGCCTGTATACATCGGTTCGTGTATGCATGTACATATTGGTTCATTATTATATTCCTTCTTCATAAATCCTAATAATCAAGGTTGTGATAAATACATTATTGTTATTTGCAGGTTTACTGTTAATGAAGTTAGAGTCCGTTTGGGTGAATATGATTTCACAAAATTAAATGAAACAAGATCGAAAGATTTCAAGGTGGAAAAACTGATCATACACGAAGAATTTAATTCTGCTACGTATGAAAACGACATCGCCATTGTAAAAGTGGATAAACCTACAATATTTAATACATTCATGTGGCCAATTTGCTTGCCACCAGTTGACGAAACCTTTGAAAATAAGATTGTTACTGTCGCTGGATGGGGGCAAGTATTTTATGGTGGTCCTACAAGCGAAGTGTTATTAGAGGTTTCCATGCCCGTTTGGGAACAGGAAGAATGTGTCAATGCTTTTGCCCAAAGAATAACGGAAAACAATCTTTGTGCGGCTGGATACGAAGGAGATCAGGATTCCTGTTTGGTATGTAATATTATTTATTTATGTATAATTGAACACCAGAAGAAATCTTGTAGTGACAAATTCTTTTATTCAATTTGTAAATATATTTTATTACAAAGTCAACGTAAGTTAACTTTAAAACTCTATTAATGCACACCTCCGATATTAAAATTCAAAATTGTCCTGTTGAGTGTATTATTCTTATGTTTACCGTGCTAGAATAGTGCATGTTTTTAGGGACCTTATTTCTTATTTAGTTTTATACTGTTTTCTCTTTATCATTATTTCTTAATAATTTCTCACTTTATGAATCAATCATTTTCTGTATTTAACAGGGTGATTCAGGTGGTCCACTCGTTTACCAATTAGAAAATGGAAGATGGGTTACTATTGGAATTGTATCATGGGGTATAGGATGTGGTCAACATAATCAACCAGGAATTTACATACGTGTAAATAAATACATTCCTTGGATATTAACCAACACGCTGACGAAATAAAACAATATTTGTACGATTTATACTTCTATTGCATATATTATTACAAAGTGTATAATGGAAAAATAATATATATAATAAATTAATGCATATACATACAAAAAAATATTTTGAAACAATGAAAACATATTTAAATAAACTTTCTAATTGTAAGACTTGAATTATCAAATGTTTTTATCACTTCGTTTATTTATTATAGAAAATTTCACATCGAGAAGTCACTGAATTATTATGTTTGAAATGCGTGCATACTTTTTACTTTCCAGAATGAATTTTCGATGTAAAATATGACGAGAAATTTCCTCTTGAATTGCATTTCATTTTAACATCAAGTTTTCATTGAATTAAATATGTATATGCAAAAGCCTCTTCAATTATTGATTTTAATGATAAACAATTTATAATACATACTTTAAACTTATAACGATAGCAACGTAAAAAATCTATTATATTTTGGTTAAAAGATCATAAATTGTACCTTGAAATCGTATACATACCTAACAATAATAAATAGCTACTCTAATACTTTTTAACAGTTAATGAAATTTACACAGCAATAAATTCGGTTTTCAAGCTAGGAGTTTGCATATTTAACATAAAGACATCCAAAGCTTTCTCATTAGCGCTTTTATAAAGAACAAATTATTTTTCTGCTTAATAATAACGACGTGTATCATTACATTATCTTACGAGGACACATTTATTTAAACTAAATAAATTATTACTAAAAGCACAATTAGATCAGTCTGCCACTATGAATATAAATTAAAAACATGTACATACATAAAACTGTTTTGCGTTTATGTATGCAATGATGTCTTTACTCTGGTAAGCAAGTGCATGGACGCAATATAAATAAATTTACACATAGGTCACCTTCTTTATTGAAACATCCCGGTATGCGGATTATTGGAAAATAATGTTGTTTTCATAAATTTTACAGTTTAGTTTAAGATAATTGGTAAAGACATCACTGGTAAAACATGATTTAAGTACTGACGTGTATATGGGGATATATTTTATTTGACTATATTTAAAAATAGATTATTTTAACATTTTTTTAACGTGAATATATATTTAGTTAGGGAATAATATTTGGTATTTATGCAGTTAGCATTTCTGACTGTCGAAATAAAATAATAATTCTTTCTATAATATATATATATATATATATATCTGTACTCTCAATTCATAAACATTGATATTTGCAACCAAAGCTTAGGCAACGTGTTACTTGAATGAAGATTACATAAATAAATATTATTTAATCAATATTTAAATTATTTCATTTGTATTAAATATAATTAATAATATTTACTTACTTTTTTTGTTAAGTTAAGTCGTGAATAATGTATTATTTATGTTATTTGCATAAATTATAAATATTAGGATTAATGTTAATTAATTAAATTTAAATACTTGAGAGATTAGATATACCAGATATTTATTCAAAATTTTCCACATGAATTATTAAATACATCCCAGCTACATGTTGTAAGAAAACTTTGGGATTTCCTTTTTTTTGTTATAGCATCAATATATTGTACGTTTAACTTATTTAAATATTAGTTAATAATTTGTATTGTAAAACTAGTAAGTAATCAAATTCAGTAGCACACCTGTATAAAAACCAAAATATGTTTATTTTGACTTTAAAATGAATAAAGTATTATTAAATTTCTTTCTGTATTTTTTCTTAACAAAATTTGAAAAAGGCCAGTTGAATAAATATCTTAGTTTTATTATTTTATATAAAATCGTATTTTGCCAAAGTGTTTTTGAAAGGAATATTAAAGAATAAGTTATCACACATTATCTGTACTAGCATTTCCTTACTTAATTGCTTACTTTATGAGGTCCTCGTAATGTACTTATGGTTCCCTTACATATATTTAATCTCAACATTATCAAACTTCATTACTTGTGTTTTATATTATGCTAAAAAGATTTTGCAAAAAAGAACGAAACTTAAACTTTACTTCACACAGCGAATATTCATAGTGCTTTAAAAGTCTAAAACTCCGAAACTCTAAAATCTACGTGCATGTATAATTTACAGGATTTCATAATTATAATATTAACAATTAAATGTAAAAAGATATTTGTATATATTATATTGATTGGCAATATTTATTAATTTATAGTGACGTTACTTTGTAAAGATTTTGTAAAATTCCCTTAATAATCATTCATAAATTTGTTGATTAGTGTGTACTATGTTAAAGTTAATATACAATGTATCGTGTATCAGCTATTTTTTATGAGGTGGAATTTAACGCAATAAACTTTTAAATTTTAAATATATATTTTTGCAAGAAAGCAAACTGAGATCGATTAAAAACAATATAAATTTTTGACAGTTGTCTTATAACTAATTTTAGAATATATTGTTTCATCATGAACACTAGTGGTATCTGCTAACATCTTCATGATGAGATTTATTTAATCTAACACCAACACTACGACAGAGAAGTTTTGGAAATCCCTGAGTTTTCCATTGCTTTTAAAATGGCATCCGTCAAAGATTTAAATTTTTAATATTCATGAAAATTTAAAATAGATGCATAAAGAGTTATTGAATTTTCGTCACATTAGACGTTTATGAATTAAAAATAACACTGACTAGCAAGTGTGTAATTGTTACGGTAACAATACATTCGTCCTTACAAAGTGAAATAGTTTATATATTATTAAACAATGAACATGTATTAAGAATAAATGTGTTTGTTGTAATATTATCGTATGGGCACAACATGCAAAGCTGAAAATAACACTATAATGGAAATAAATATCTGTACTCAAAGCTAACAACTAAATGTAAAGTACTATTCATAAATTTGTTATAAAAATACTGTCGGATAAATCAGTAATACAAACACAAATTGTTGGTGTTTTATTACAGTTTCAAATCTGTCAAAAATAAATATCAGTTTTATAAAAATAGATCTCAATTAACAGCTTAATTTATAAAATAATCAATAATGTCATAGACATTTAACAAAAAGCAACAATTTATGAATTCCTGTGTCTAAAGATTAAAAAAATTTACTGTAGTAATAAAAAAATGTTTTTAAATTGAAAAAAGTTATTAATTAAATGTTTAGGTTTCCATTATATAAATTTGATGGTTTTAAGTAGATACACATATGGGCCAAAGATTATCCCACTAAAGATACCTTGGCCCATTACTCAACTATTCTTGAAATGTTTATTCAAAAATACTTACGAAGCCAATAATTACTACCTATATCTATTCATTTTATTAAAGATTCCGGAAAATGTGTTTATTAAAAATTTGTAAGATAATTTAAAAGATATGAATTTTTGGATGAATAATTATTAAGGGAAGTTAATAATCATGTATATCATATATAAAACAGAAATACCTTCTCACATTTATGTTTGTAGTTAAGATGCAGGAAACATTTTAAAGAAGTAAAGTGTATAGTTAAATAATAATTACGAATGTTGGGTGGTCCGCGAAGTTGTGGTCGCACATTAGATGATTTGGTATAAAAGCGAAGGAAGGTGCCAACAATAACAAATTTATCTTGTCTAAGTTCTTACATAACATGAAACGTCAATACATTAATCAACAAGTGTGAACATTTTTATATATTTGAAGCACATCTAACATGTTGGATAGGCAAGAAAATATTGTTTTCATTGGCCCTTAAAAGACCAGCCAATAGAGGCATAGGTAAATACATCCTAATAAGTCTTCAGTTCAACAATGATTTCTCCAAATTTAATATATTCTTTTAAGCCTGAGTGTGGCTTTCAGGCATTGTTATTGATAATAACGGAACGCCGGCTTCATCAACTTTGTCGTGGTCTATATCCATAGCAATTAATGTATTACTGTTACCATTGAATGTTATTTCTTTTTGATTATGTGATATCGACATTGATTTTTCTCTTCTCATAATAATTTTTTTATTCATTTCAATTTTTTCAGCTTCTTTTATATTTTCTCCTTTTAACCAGTAAGTTGTCATCTTTCCTTTTCCCTAAAAGCAGCAAATTACGTTTTGTATTTACAAAAATACACTATATAAATCATTAAATTATTAATTAAACTCTTTGTAATTTTGTATATTTATTCAGTATTGCATATATGTAATAAATTGCACGTATATGTAATATACATATATACAATTTATGCACAAAACCGTTTCCGCAGATAAAAAGTTAAAACGATGTGAAATGAATCTGTTAATTCAACGTAAACCAACAAATTAGCCATGTAAGTGTCATTAACCTGAGGGTTGAATCATAAATATTTATTGTTACCATGTATTAATTGTATATTTTTTGACGTGAATATAACGAAGAGAAAAGGTGAAATAATTAGCTCTGACACCAACTCTAGATAATTACATGTCAGATGTTTGGAGTTTCCAATAGATTCGTACTTACCATTTGATTGCTCCTCAGTTCCTCAGTTAATATATTTTTTTATTATATAGTGTCCATATTCATTTTCTTTGTTTGTTTATGATATTATTTATTAATTATTCAATTAATATATTATAATGAATATATAATTAATACATTTAATAATTGGTTTCCTTTTTCTCTTTATAATTTTCTTCATTGCAAGTAAAGATAACTTCTGTCGTTTCAAAATTTTGTCGCGCCCGAATTCTTTGCAACAACTTTTTCCATCTTTTTTTTCTATTTTGTATTCCAATATCATTTATCTCCATCCACTTCAATTTTCTGGCATCCATTATTTATTTTTCTGATTCTTTACGTGTGCTTGAAATATTGCATGACGCTCAATTTAATGTTTAAATCCTTATTAATACAAAACTTTTTTAATTTCTGATTATTGCGCAACTTGAGTTATTTTGTTTAAATTTTTGATATTTATTACTGAATTGTTTTATACCCACGACACATACTGCAGGATTTATGTGTATTTTTGTCCTAGTTCTTAAAAAAAAACTGTAGTATTTATTTTTTATGGCTTTTTTTTCTTTTAGTTTGCATCGATTTATCTTTTCATATATGTATTAATACGGCGTCCTGTTTTGTGTTAATCTGATATACTTGGAAAATGTTATTACAAAATATAGAGAAAATAAACTTTTAAGTTCATCAAAACTTTCAGATGACTGATATAGGTTGGAAATTAGTTTTGTGATTGAAATTTCTGAAACGATTGCATGTTAGCATAAAATTGTTGTTAACATTATTCGATAACTTTTTAGAATAGTTTGAAAATTATTTTCATTATTTTCTTGGCACATTTTTGAAAATGTAAAATATTTTTTTACAGTTACTAACGAATAGCATAATGTGAAACTTCCCACATATTTAGCCATACTACGTAATAGTTCGAATTAATTGGAAAGGAAGGGAAAATTGTGTTATTATTGTCAACAATATAAATCAATAATGTGAAGTATTATTTTACAGTAAATAAAGCCAAAAACACGATTTAATAACATGTTTGTTGGAAAATTTAATTCGTTATTCATTATAGCATTTAAATAAATCAATATTCTAAATGCATATATTGTGTCAAGATAAATGGACTTAAATTTATTTCTTACTTTACCTTTATTTCAACCTCTCCACGACATTCTAAATCAAATGTTCGGAAAGTGTCCAAAACATTCTTTGTTGCTGAACTCACATGTATTCTTAAAGGTTGTCCGTTCGATTCCATTCGAGAAGCTGTATTAACCGTGTCTCCGAAAAGACAATATCGTGGCATTTTAAGACCAACTACACCAGCAACGCAGGGTCCAGTGTGCATTCCTATACGTAATTTTAAAGGTTCTTCAGGACGGTGGCGTATTTTAAATGTTTTTACTTCATTCAACAATGCCAATGACATGCGAGCTACCTCTGCAGCATGCATGTCTCCATTTCTGACGGGAAGACCAGAAACTACCATGTAAGCATCACCAATGGTTTCAACCTGCAATTAAATAATATTTATATATCGAGCATTTGACGACCACGTACATACAATGATTTGAAGTATAAAATATTGTATTATGTATATTATGACATATTCGTGAATTCTATATTCACGAATATGGCTAAAGTTAATTCTCTAAAATATTTATTTTTTATACACTTAATACCGGGAAAACATTTTTTTGTGTTTAGAAATGCTGGAAGTTTAGTTTTTAAAATGGACTTCATAAGTTCGTAATTGAAATGCAAACTTTCATGGAATAGTCATAAAAAATAAATCAAATTTGATAATAATTATAGAATAGTAAACAACCCAAGGAATATTACGATTTTCACCATTTAGGAAATTACACCTTTAGTATAAAACGTAAAACAAATTTTTATTTAAATGATACATTTTCTAAATTAGGACAAGCTTACACGGCAAAATTTATTACGTTACTAAGGCTCCGATAATGGCATCGAATTAAAAAAACGATATAATATGCGAAATGTCAGAACTTTTTAAAATTTAAATTCACTTGACAACTCTTAGGTTCTCCGAATCCAATGGATTTATCGAACGCTTGCATTCTACACTTCTAGAATACATTCGTAATATGAAATTGACGTTTAAAATATTAAAACTTTGATGGTCAATGGATGTATGTAATAATAATAATAATAATAATAATAATAATAATAATAATAATAATAATAATAATAATAATAATAATAATAATAATAATAATAATAATAATAATAATAATAATAATAATAATAATAATGACCTCTACGATATTTATGATTATTATTAAAAATAATTTATTTTACACACATAGGCCGTAAATTTATGTGTTTTTTTGTATTTCTGTAAATTTTTAAGTACAACTGTATTTATATGCACTCATTTATTTATAACATTTTTCCTCTCGGTCCTGACAAGTTTTTCGAACATATATATATTATAGCTAATATATAATTTTATTTGTATACACATATGGAGATAATTTATGAGAAAACTTAAAAAAAACCTCGAGCCAACAGCATAATAATTATAAAAAGAAAATATAAAAGCATATCGTCTAGAAAACACTGCCACGTTTGTCATGGAAATCCCTATCGTGAAATGAAACTGAGAATTTATATCGTTTATATGCTTTACCGATGTTAACCTAAAAGCTTACACAATTGGTAATCCCGCGTTCAAAATTCCTTATTATCCGAAAGGAAACCTAAATCTGCTTGGAATTTAACAATGGATCTAAATCAATAAATCCCAGAGAATCCCTACGTCCTAACAATGGATTAATTTCCATCAGTAAAGATCTGTACAACCGACATTTTGGTGAATATAAAAATTACAATTGGTCTACAAGTTTTTAGTTAATAAAATTATAAACTAAATATTGTATTCTACAACAGTTGCAAACACGAATTGAGTAAGTTACCAATTTTTTGAATAAAAAAAGTACCAATGCCAAAGTTGAAAATATTACAAAACTTTGATTGAGATGATTTAAACCCTTTACTTTGGCTTCAATTTATTAGATCCATCATTTTTCAAGTTTTTAAACCTTTATATAAGCAATGCAGGATAGAAATCATATCAACATGGAGAGGAATCACAACAGTATAGAAAAGAACTTTTCTATATGATTTCACTTTCTGACGTTAATGCGCCATGGAATAATCTTTTATATCATCGTAGGTCGAAATGCAATACAAAGTTGTGCACTCATGTGAACTACAAGATCAAATGCAAGAACTTCATTTAAATAGCAGAAATTGCATTTTTAAAGACTGCTCAAAGCTAAAATACAATTTTTAAAAAATGTATAAATAAATAAATTAGTGAATATTTTGTATTTTAAAAACTTTAAAGTTTCATGATGCAAAAATCCAAGCATAAATTGTTATAGAAATGTTTAAATAAATTCTAAATTGAAAATGCTAAAATCTAGGTTAATCTAAACATTAACAACATTAAAATGCAAATTTACTTTTTACAATTTTCTGGGACGGGTGTAATACCAAAATAAATTTTCAATTAAAAAGCAAAACAATTTTTAATTTAATTAAATCAAATTTAGGGTCCATTTAATAAGAAACATGTCTCCTCCATACATGGTGTTGCAAAAATGTGTTCGTTATGGAAATAAGTATTTATTTATCAAAA
This sequence comes from Lethrus apterus, assembly GCA_018397195.1. Classification (NCBI taxonomy): domain Eukaryota; kingdom Metazoa; phylum Arthropoda; class Insecta; order Coleoptera; family Geotrupidae; genus Lethrus; species Lethrus apterus. The sequence continues at coordinate 23,664 of JAFFZR010006627.1, forward strand.
AATATGTTATGTATTACCGTACGACTGAAAATGGCGCAAAATATATAATTCATCAGTGGAGTATTTTACTTTATACGCAGTTATTAATTATTTGTTAACAAACATAATTATAACGCATCATAATTAATTTTGGTTTTCGACTCGTACTTGCAACTGCTTGTAGTTATTAAACTTATGCAAGCGTTAATTATTTTTATATTTTGTGAAAAAATATGAAAAAATCTGGATATTAAAAAAATATATATAATTTGTATTATTGTTTTATTTTACAAAATATTATAACTAATTTGTTTAGTTTGTATAAAATTATTTACCATAAATTGTTAATTTTAATTTCACCATAACTGATCATAAAAATATTTTCAGTTTTCGTAATACATACGTGAGGTATATAACAAATGTTGGAAGTGCGCAACATCTCCATCTAACATATGGAGACTGGTGGAAATGTTGATTAAAGCTAGTCGTGAGATGAAATTGTGTGTTCACTTTGACGCTATAAGGACTAGAGTGAGTGATTTGTAGAATATCGAAGACGATGGACTTACATTTTAAAACAAAAATTGTACAGTACAAATATTTCCAAACTAAGTGTTGGCATTTTCACAAGTGACAAAACTAAACCCAGAAGAAAGATGATTTCAATATAAATATTCGAAAAAATTTAATTATCTAATTTAACTTAAAGAGAAACGTTAAAGGTTCATGTCAAGGACTTTTAAAATGCATTAAAAAATTGTGCCGTCTGTAAGTTACCAAAATATTTATAATAATTATTAGATTAAATATGAAATCAAATTTTAACAGCAAGAAACAAAAAAGTTCATACAAATAAATTAAAAAATATAAATATAAAAAGCAACGAATCAAGAAAATCATGAAAATCAGTTCTTATATACTGGACTAGAAATGCTAAATGCAAGGAGAACTTTCATTATCCTACTAATCATGGTCAAGTTGGAAAAAAAATATATTTAATAGTTTCATTTCCCATAGTTTTTTTGCGTGTATGTTAATGAAATAAGATGCGTAAATACAACGAAAATTTTATTTCTATTAAATGTCAATAAATTCAGTTCTATTTTTTAGTAAAACCAATTGAATTGTCATTATAACATGTCATCCACACTTTGATGCTGGTGCACTTAAAATAATGAAATATAAAAGAATATATGATTAACGAAGTAATAATGATAAAGTTGTTTTGAATTAAATAATTCACGTTTCAGTTATTCAAAGTGTCGATAAAATTAACTTTTTTATTAAATCATGAGGTATTTAAAATTTTAATTAACTGACTCCCTGAGGGAAAATGTCAAGCGGAAGAAAATAACCGAGCTGTGAATAAAATCAATATGAGAGTTATATATACAGGTATTTAATTACGTGAATACGCGTGATAAAAGTAAACTAGGATATAAAGGTACTTACTTTGTATACATCGTATCCACCTATAATAGAGTCGAAGCATGTGTATAAATCATTGAGTAAGTCGATGACTTGGAGGGGGGTGCTCTGTGCTGAAAGTGCGGTAAATCCCACGATGTCACTAAAGTATATAGTTACTTGATCAAAAGTTTCAGCAATAACAGATTCCCCCATGATAAGTTGCAGTGCGACGGTTTTGGGTAAAAGTTGATATAAAAGTTCTTCACATTTTCGTTTCTCTTCCAAATAATCAGCTGTTCTTTCATCCACCAATGTTTCCAAGTTGTTCGCGTATTGTTCCATTCGAGAGAGAAGATTGTCCAATATGTTGCCATTATCGTATTCCCTTTAAATATACAAATTACAAATAATTTATTTACACACAATGCACAAACAAATCGAAATATAAACCAATTACTATTGATTTTTGTCGTTTCCGTGCTCCAAACATTTTTATGGAAAATGTTTTATAATAGTTATATCTTCATAACGCCAAATTTATTAATTATTATTTATTATTAATTATTATTATTATTTATTTTATTATGTACGTTAATGATAAGGAAAGTTTTATAAACAAATTACGTACAGTAAGCTTTAAATTATTTAATGGTTGCATAAACAACAGGTATTCATCGATAATTTAAATTACTTGTTTTTGCGAAATGGTAATTAACTGGTAAACAATTTAAAATATAAGACGCTAGGTTTTCATCATTTTCAATGTTGACATCAATATACAGATAGATATGCGCATACTTACTTGTTAAGTTTTCTGACTGTATTTTTAAGTGCTGTAAAGTCCGGACGATCCGCTGCTTCTTCAGCCCAACAGCGTTTCATTAGCGACGTTACTTCATCATCATTTTCCACCATAGGTCTTAAAGGTTGGGAAGATAAATCTGGGCCATTTCTGACAGAATCGACGATTTCTGCAATAAAAGTTTATTAAGTTTATATTATAAAGGTTGCAATAATATTCGAATTCTTTTTGATATTCAGAAACATTTAAAGGTGGACTTACATCTACATAAATATATATCTGGCCGACCTATTATGTTACGGAACTCATTCAATTTGTATTATGGTTCCCATTTGTGGAGGCATTTGAATAACACATTTTGCATTTGAAGTGGTTTAGTAGGCCAATATAAACTTTAGAATCTTACATTAAGTTTTGTAATTATAAAATTTAAATTGATGTAACTTGGCTTCCGGATTACATCCGCATTTAAGCGACTACTTTTGTAGGAGGCTATAAGGATGGCTATAACTAACTAAAAGTTGTCTCTTAGATAACGAATAAAACGTTGACAAGCAGAAGCCTTCAAAGAATACAGTTACATTCCGGAAACCTAGTTACGTCAGTTGACATATAAAAATGTAACCGCAAAGAAAAAATAAAAATATGTCGATATTTGAATAATTAAATTCAATACGAAATTTATCACTCAATTAAAGCATAAACAATGAAAATAAAAATATTAGTTCATTTTTATGGGCTAACATTGCACTTTACATTTTTACTTCTGATTCTTCTTATAATTTATCATATTTTATTTATCTCTCTTGTCGCTCAATTTTAGTAACAAATATTTCTTTTTGTAAAAAGTAATTTAAATAAATACCTATTTCCAATAGCATTTAGTGAATGTAATTAAAAGTGTTTAAATCAAATTTATTTTTGAATAGTTACATATTTTATTTACATAACTTTATTATAACCGATTTGTGAAATAAATTGATTTATAATAAAACTCTGAATTACTTTTAATCTGGTATTTGTCAATGAATATAAAAATAAAAATGTCCATACTAGATTCGTTTTGGAATAAAATGAATATAATTGTTTTTTTAATTAAAATTTATATCAAAGGAAAACAGCGACACCTTCCTACATCTAATAAAATACATTTACTGGTCATATATTTTTTATTATGTCGCCGTATTGGTGTTATGTTCAATAAATTTGTGTTTTCTATTACAAAAGATAAAAATTGTAATACATTTTTAACATAAAGCCGTTCATATATATTTTTTGCTGCTTCAACTTATTATTTTCTATTGCAAATATTTTTATGTGAATTTTAAAATATGTAATATTTATTCCAGGATATAACGTGATATAATACAGGCTAATTAAGACACTGAGAAATTATTACATAAAACCAACGAAAATAAACTGTTTGAAACCAGAAAAAAATGTAAGTTTTCAGATCATTGTAGTTTTTGGATTAAATCTAAATCACACAATACATAACAATAGATTCAAATAACAAGAAGTATCTACAAAAACACTTAAGTTAATGATGTACTTGCGAAGTACGAGAGTAATGAATTTATAAACACTTTTTGACAATACTATAAATAAAACATGTAACTGGAACAAAACTTAATTTAATTACAGCTTTCGGTGATTCTTGTACTAATTTCATTTTGGATATTCATAATTTTTTCATAATTTTTGTCCTAGAAAATTAATTTTATTTTAATTTAATTTATTAGTAGAAAAGCAAAAAAGAACGATTATGAAAAGTTTGTTTTAAATAATCGGCTAATCAACTTATTGAAAGTGATTAGCTGAAATCTTGAAGAAGTCGGCTCAATTCCTCCCTTCTTTTATTCTCTCATCAGTCATCATAAGCAGCTTATATTTTTATTGCCATATTGTTTAATAATGTGAAACTTTATAAGGCTTTATGAAAATAATTTTACATCACGTAAAGTCCAATAACGCTTTTCAATTTTAATTTTAATTTTATTTCAAAGATTGTTTTTTCTATATTATATTATCATTCTTCGGTTAACGTAAACACATAATGTAAATCAAACATAGGGAGTAAATTTAAGTAATCAATAACAATGAGAAAAAGCCTCAGATTCAGTCACCCAATGACTAATTATCGAAATATGGTAAGAGCAGCTCATCAGAGCAACTGATGTAATAATACGTAATTGAACGTGCAAATTGCCAAATATTTGTAATTAATTTTTTATGCATCAAAAATGAACTTAAAATGTATTTTTGTAATTAATTATAAATATAACAATATTGATTGTTTTTTTTTTCGAACTTTTCCCCTGTATTGTAAAATAGGTATTTAATTACCATATCTATACGTATACTTCTAATAATCAGAGTAAATGTCCATAATTTAATATTTTATATTTTTTAAATTAAATTTTGCATCCATAATTCAAAGATATTGTTTCAATATAAAAAATATATTATTTTTATTAAAGCTTATTTTACTTTTATTTCATGATGGTTTAATATTTATTGCACGCCATTTCGAGAATTAAACTAATAACTTCAATTTAAAATTCAGTGTTCTAATTTAAGAGAGGCTTTTTTATTTGGAATGCATTTTTAAAAACCTTTCACTAGTAATTAACAAATGCACACGCTCAATTGAAGCGCTCTGTTTCATGGTCCGCCGCAGCAAAACTGCACTCGTCAATTAATTCCTTCCATGTAATACAACGCAACATTGTTCAACGTTTATTTCCCGTGCACAATAAATATATGCATAAATGAAAAATGCACATATGGCAGAATTTTGATAGTCCGTCACTCAGATATTTATTAAATAACAATACATATTTTATATTTAAATAGTCGATGAAGACTCGGTGTGAGTTCATGTTTAAAAATATAAAACAACGGGTAGAAATAAGGTCTGTTTCTCACAAATAATTCTATTTATTTACTAAAGGCGACCGGTTTCGTTGGTATCACAACCCAACATCATCAGGCCCAAAAGAATTAAAACCATTAAAAAAAACTAACAACGCATATCGGATTAATACAACATATTATCATGATGAAACAACTAAATGCAAACGAATACACCTTTTATTAGGATCAACTTTATATTTGCTTTTAATCTCTAAAAATTCTGAACCAAGTAAACTAAACGTCAAACGATTTCATCTAATTTCATATTTGCACATATTTAACTCTTATAATTATTACTTTTGTTCTGCATCATTGTGATTAATTTAATGTAAAAGTGAATTGTATGTGTTTAATGTAGGACGTGTAATTATTTTTATTTATGTTACAGTTTTGTTATTATTTATTTGACATTATTTTATATTGTGTATAGAATATAGTTTCTTAGGGAAAAAATAAGAACTTGAATAAATCATCATCATATATTGTTCTTACGTCAATACTCAATACCATGAATTATTTTTCGTAATCAATATTAGCTGTTCTGAATTCGAACATTTCCATGAATTCGGAAATCTAATATGAGCTGGTACAACATAATAGACCGAAAATTAATTAACATATGGCATAAATCATATCAGTCATTGACAAATTTAAGTTTAGTAACTACAATATACTACTTTTTGATTCTACGTATTTTAAAAGAGAGGAAAACAGGTTGCGGTTGTAAAACAACGAATCCGTAAAAATCCCATTTAAATCAAGCTTTTGATCAAAAATGTTTAAATATTATTTATAAATGTATTATATTATTTAAGTGATTATTATTATGGCCATTTTTTCTTATAATTTTCGAAAAGTTCAAGTAGTACGCTATGGAAACAATTGATAATAAAATTCAAATTAGTTACTACATTTTTTTTAATTTCGAAATCATAAACATAATTATTTTGGTGTGAAATGGTGTGTTACGATTTTAAATAAAAGTAATTTCCGATAAACTAATAAACAGAGAATGACAAAAGATAAATTAAGAAACAGTAAAGGAAATTATGATATAAATAAAGTACTACCAAAACAACATATATAAGTAAGTACATAATAAGTAACGTAATAATAAGTGAACCTCTTTAGTCCTAAATATTTTACTTACTTTAATTGCCTAGTTTTCACACTACTTTATCTGTATCCTAATTTTCTTTATTGTTTGTTATTCTCGGTTTATTAGTTTATCGGAAATTATTTTTATTTAAAATTGTAAC
>JAFFZR010006628.1:0-16389 GCA_018397195.1 Lethrus apterus
AATTGGTTTAATTTTATATTGTATTAAAATGTGTGCATTCTTTCATAGCGTCTAATACTTTTCCTGCGCAAATACTTCCTCACCTGATACTCCTACGCTTCAAAATTTATGAATAAAATTCGGCGCTCTCTATTCCAAAATTCCCCTAACTATTGTTGGTTGAGTAACTTTAATATATATATAAACAAGGCTTCTACCTAATTACAACACTACAATACTCTAATGCAAAAATTTAAGAACATTTCAAACGATAACCACTACAAAAGTGGCACCTACCAACATGGACGGCCAGCTTCATTTTCTGACGCTAATGCTCCATCCCCTCTCTTATATCATCCTAGGTACAAACTTCTCCAAAGGAGTAGGGTTGGCCACCTTACTAATAACGAGCAAGGACACCGCTCTGGACCTCTGGAGGGATAGTACAGTACAATGGGCCCATTGTAGAGGCCTAAGTGCTAGCGTAACATATCCTTAAATAAAAATCGATTCAATTGATAAATCCATAGGAAATATTGTTACAAATAATGTTAAGAATAAAGTTGGTAAAATTATATTTATAACTGGTATATTTGTTCTAATATTTTAAACAAACTAAATTCTGACGTTTATCGTTAAAAACTTTATTTAATTGCAAGTAAATGTTTTATATATTATATGCACTATTTATACAAAATGATTCTTTTATATCCAATCCCTTTGCATTTTGAAAAAACTGACTTTTGTAATGATACTAATGATAAGGTGACCTTTGCACGTCAGGTTGTTTTAAAATTTTGCGATAAAAATGTATAGGTTATGGGTTGGATCCCGTTAAAAAGGACTACAAAACTCCCTAAAGGAGTACTCCACTTATTATTAAGGGAGTACAATTTTTAGAAGGAGTATGATTTATGAAAAAGCAGTACAAAACTGCCCAAAGGAGTACGGCCACCTTACTAATATTCGGTAATATGTATGTTGATTGTTGATGTTCCAAACATTCACAAGGAAGGAACTGAATGTTGTTGTGGTTGTATATATTCAAGGCGTTAATTCGGCTAGTTTTAATATCCATAACTCATTTCTAAACACATTTATTATACAATAAATTACCAACAACAGGTTCAATTAATACGGAGCATAATATTGTGCATTGAAAATGAACGCTTATTTATGAGGACATTTTCGATTACGATGTCAGCGGAAAAAAAATATTGTAAGACACAATCATTGCAACAATTAAACTTGTATTATATTGTAAGACAGGATATTAGAGAATAGTTATAAATAAAACTGACATAATGGCTATAAGCGGCATTTATTAACAACGGACCGTTTCCAGACGGTAAATTATTATTTAGAAAAGTTTAGTATGGTTGACGCTCACCGTGTGATTTTAATCTCACTTTGAGATTGCCAGTCACGTAGGCGAAAAAGTCCTTTTGAGAAGACACGAGAATATCTAAGAAGGATATATTATTCCATCGCATGGATATTTCAAGAAATTTATAAACTATTTGTATACACGCGCATTTAAATACATTCATCGAGTTCGGTTTGTTCGATATGTTGACTTTGGTACAAATACACGCTGATTAAGTTCATTAAACCGTCCTGAAATATTCTTAGTTAAAGTACCATCTTTGGTAAATTTTGACTATGATTCAATGCACAATTACAGGTTGAATCTTAGAATAATAATTGTGTTTGCAAATGTTGCACCAAGCTAGTTATTGCCGCTCAATAGTTTGCGTGTAAATGACATGTAACGTCATTAATGGATTTATCTGATTGAATATTTTACATTTTTTTTTCTATGTAACTTATGCATATCTTCCTATCTAACTATTTATAATCTTTCTTTCATTAATTGTTAAATAAAAAGAAAAATGCGTATTAAAATTGTTTCATAACAAGTCTTTAAAATGATACAGAAAACTGCAAATATCACTGTCACTTTGACAATTAAATGTTGGCAATGTCAATTTGTCATGTCCAGTTGACAAGAATGACAAGCAAAAAGCGGCAAATAACCAATACTATAGAATTTTGTTCAGCATTTTCAAGAGACGGCACGGACAACTATTTAGAATCACTCTGTCATTTCAAAGATTCTAACTATTTTTTTTCGGCTTTATGTTCGTTGTCATGTTTTTATCCTTTTCTTATTTAGCAGACGGTTTCGATTTTGTGATTGGTTGTAAAAATGCAAATCCAATCACAGTTAAATCCAGTTCTTTGAAAAACACAAACCTCCATTAAGTATTTAGTTTAGGATGAGATTTTAATTTTATGTTATTTATATTTATTATTTTATATGTATAATTTTTCTCTTTAAATGCTGGAAATAGTCACAGTTTTTTTGCATAATATTTTAAAATATTCTAAAACAATGTCGAAATTCCGCAAGTCGATTTTTTAACTAATTTTTGTATGTAATTAATTTTATATTGACATATATGAAAATCATTTATGAAATCAACTTACAAATTTAATTAACCATATTAACGCAAGTTTATTCTTCCAAACGCTATTTTACACACTAACGCCATTTATTTCAAGAACATTGGCGCCTGTAATCTCAAAGCGTCATCGGTTACATCTTTATAGCTTCCCACATTGATAATACAGCACATGTTTGCTGAATCCCAGGATGTACGTATGTGATCTCTTTATATAATATTTAAAGTACTGTTCACGTAAAGAGAAGTCGCATGGTATGTCAACTATGCAGCAAAACAGAAGATTCATTAACATTTCATTGCAATTTAATGGGATCCAAGACAATGCGACACAAAAATACAATAAGAATTAATGACGTGTAGTAAAAATGTAAATGTGTCCGTAGAACCAGAATACAAGTGCCAGTTGATGATGAGGGAGACTTAGCGATGAGCACTGCTGGCAAATATTTGGAAAATATTCCCACATTCCAAGTGTCGTCAGATCATGATCAAGATTTTAGTGATGATGGCCAAGACGCGTCTCAAATTAAAAAAAAAAAGATTTTACATTAAATTATTTTTAAAAGGAGATTTTCCCAAATATTTCAACTGAAGGAAATCTCAACGTGAACCGGCGAAACACGACTATTTTTAGACTTCATTTGCATTGGTGTTGTTATAAACCACAAAGCGGCGATTTTACATCTAACATTAAAATAACCCTGTCGAATCGTTAGGTATCGGTTTGGAAGTTCTCGCGTTCTCTCGGTGTGTTTCAAAGGTACGGGACAGCTCACGGCCTCCCACAGTTTTCACCAACAGCGCGCGTTAAATAAATCATCCCCCCGATAATTCGTTTTAATCCATAGCTAATAGTATGCAACACCTACGTCCGCTACAATTCAACAGATATCCAGTGGCGTCTCGTCAAATTTCCAAACAAGAAGTATGTTACTTGCTGTGTAAACTATGCACGAACTTAACGTCAGTTTTTCAGAGATTTTAAATCAGAAACGAATTTTTCTTGAATGTGCGAATCTGTCACGGATGATATTTCCGGATTTCGTATTTAAAAGACGTTTAAAGCAAATGTTCGTTACTACTAGCTTCTATTAAATATATCAGACGAGATATTTGGCCGTTTCGATGCAAAGAATTCGCCGGGGCGCGTAAAAAAACGTTTTTATTTGTTTTCACGTTTCGTCGTTACCGATCTAGACGCGTCTAGACGCATTTAACGTCTCACTCCGGATTTAATTTGTTACATGAATACATTAGGAAAAATATCTAGATTTTGGGATTTTTTTTTTTTGATTTTTCGATGGATTATTTAATTTGTTACGACGATTAATTTGTTGTGGAAATTATTATTATAATTTTGTAACAAATTTTAAAAGCTTTAAAATATTTGTAAAAATTTTTACGGAATCGACGTTGCCGTTTGGAATTCATTTTAAAAGAAAGTTCAATATATCACCTGGGATGTGGGTTGTAAGTTACATTGTTTTTTAAATTTTAATTCATTGAACTAGAGAGTAACAAATATACCTACAGAAAATTCCAATTCTTCTCCTGGTATCAAATTGCTGAGAAAATTGTTAAAACCTCATTATAAGCAATCAAGAAAAATGTTCAGTCTCTTTTAATGTATTATTTCCACTTTAAAGATTTCATAGAAAACCGTAATTGTTCCAAAACAATTTTTTTAAAAAAGAAATCAACTATGAAAACCCGAGGCGTAGTTATGGAGATTAAATTACTTTTAATCAATTACAATTACAATTAAAAGCAACTTGTATAATTTATTGTAATAATTGTTAATAAGTGCTGTGAAATACGTAGGCTTTCAACTGTAATGCAATGTAGTAAATCATTTCTAAAATTAATAAATTGGACCCATTACCGCCAATAAATAAAAATTAACGTTTGCGATCTTCAAATTTATATTTAGAAATGTTGTAAAACATAATTGGTATCAATTACACAAAGTGTGTGTGAAGACTATGAGGCATTTCTGTTGGAACGAAGCATGGTTGTTTGTTTCCCCGAATTCCGATTCCTTCTACTGACACACGATCATTCGACTTGAACAGGATGAATAAATGCGCGGCGCGTTTTGTTCGACCGCCTAAGATCAAGGTTTGCGGTGGCAAATTAAGGTGGACGGTTCGGACATCAATAGGATTATAAAATCATAAGAAAAGAACCATTAATTTTGCATCATGTTAAAAAATTCATCTCGATTTTATTAACGACGTTTTCGCATTTACGACACAATGAAGGGGAATGAATTTATGACAGCGAGCAGAGGCGTCCCACGATGTTTTTCGTGGAGCAACTTTCGTCGAATATTTTCGCCGCACGTATAATCGTGAAAGTGAGAGTATATGGTATGATAATTATATACAATGGGCGATTTTTTTGTGTGTCTAAAATTCCTGCGGTTCTGGATAATTTTATATGTTCGTTGTGTAGACCGCGGTAATTTATATTGTCTCTTTGTACGTTTCCATGTGTAATTGTAATTAATGAGGTTTTGTTAATGACATTTATAAACGTTCTATGTAACGGTATGCCATTCGAATATTTTAATTTATTGTTCTGTTTTCGTTATTATACTCAAAATACAACAACATATTTAACATTGATTAAATGTACAGCATTTATTCAATTTAAGTAATGACACTAATGACTATTGCTAATAATGGTCTGTGCCGCGTTTTGAAAATGGTGAACGAAATTCTATGGTTTTGGTTGTTTGCCGCTTTTTGCTTGATATTCTTTTCAAGTCGGCATATCAAACAGACGACGTTTAAATGTCAACGTGACAGTGATATTTACAGTTTTCTACCTACTTGTAAACGCGTAACAATTTAAATTATTTATATTTTAATAAAAATTTTAAATATTTTTATTTAAGAATTTATGTTCAAATAAAAATTATAGATACATAGTTAGATAGTAAGTTACATAGAAAAAATATGTAAATCATTCACCAGACACGTTCATTTACGACGTATTTACGTACTTGTATATGTCATGTAGAAAAGCACAAGAAAGGCATCAATGTGTTTAACATTGCATTAAATACACAGATCAAACTTATGTTGAGAATTATCCACATGATGACGTGGACCAATGATATTTTAAAACGAAGATCACATGCACCAATCAGAACAATCTTATACTGAAAAGATTCATGGTGCTTTTCTTGCCGCTACGTCATAGTTTTACCATGACAACTTTAAAAATACATTAAATGTCATTTTGACAAATGTCAATGTTATAATTCATTCGGATAATTCTCCAACCAAAGAGCATTGATTGCTAAAGGCAATTAAACTCGACCAATTTCTTTGGAAGAGAGTCGAATTGGTCTCGTTTAATTGCCAAGCAACCATTGCATACAAAATAAAAATCTTTTCGGCGAAAGTCGAGCACTCATGCTCTTACGTATGAAAAATATTTATTTATAATTTCTTCTAAGATCTCCTCCCAGAAAGAGATAGTGCTGGATTGTAAGCATCTTCTGGACCGAGGCTTCATCATGCTCAACAAAAACTGACCAGTTCAGAATCTAGAAGTTTGTTGTCGAAGTTGGTAATCCAGTTAAATTATTTAAGCTGCAGTAGACTACAAAAAATTTTGTAAAATAGATATCTTAGGTCAGGACTTCCACCATTTTTCGCCATCTTCCCTCTTATGTTTTTCTTCCGAAGTGTTTTAATTATTTCACTATGCCTACTCGGTCTACCTCTTCTGTGTTTATGATCACTGCTCGATTTCCATATTTGTTCAATTTTTCATCCACACCATGTGACCGATCTAATCTAATTATCTTTTTTCGTTTTTATCGCCTTCTGTTGTTTATCTGCCTTCGGCATTTCTAAAAATGTTCTTTCCATCTTTCTATTATCTGTGCAACATTAACTAATATTTTTCTTTCCTGATGTTATGTAACATTTTAGCTTACATGTTTTGTCTTTTCTCAAATTCTTCAGTATTCTGTAAAGTAATTTGACATTACCCTTGCCGTCCCTTTCCATTCTATGACCAAATTCTTCCCACTGTCTTTCGTTCGCTTTTTTAACTTTAACTACTGCCTTTTGTTCTTTATACCTTTCATATTCGTTTTATTACTTAGATATTTTTTCCATAATTTTTTCTTTTTACCAGCCGCCCTTGTAATCTCTTCAGTTCCCCACGCTGTGCATTTTGTCTCTTTTCTTTTTACCATATCATATCTTTAAAAGTTTTCCATAATATTTTTAAATCATCTACGATTTTCCAATTAATATATTGCAGTTTCTCATCTAATCTTACACAGTATTTCTCCCTAAGAACTCTCTGCTGCAGTATATGTACCCTGACGCTTGGTTGTGGGTGCTTTTCATTTTGTAATTTATTGCACTTTTCTTTTCTCAACTTCATCTTGACTTCCATCAGATAATGATCGGATCCAATTTTAACTCGTACATCTTCTATTAAATTCTTGCAGTTGTTTTGGATCAAAATTAGTTCAGTGATAAATTTTTCCTTCCTACTTTTTTTCAATAATGCCCTTCTTAGGCATGTTGCTCTACTGTCCGTACATCATATAATGTCCTTTGTTCTTTATTATACATTCTTTACCTTTCTTCTTTTGTTTCCGTTAGTCATAAAAGCGTTATCTTCACCCTTTTACAGTTCTCAATTATTTCATGCTACTTTCCATTCAACCCATGTATGTCCCATACTCCAATTTTCCATTTATCTTCTTATTAACTTCAGTCTTGGTTTGCCTTTTTTCCCTTTATTCCATCTCGCCACCTAAGCTCGAAGAACTGGACTGAGAAGGAGGGATCTTTGTTTCCGTTAGTCTTAAAAGTCCTTTCCGTTCAACCCCTGTATATTCTATACATCAATTTTTCATTTATCTCCTTTATTAACCACAGCCTTGGTTTGCTTTTCCCCCTTTATTCCCGCTCACCACTTGTCCCACGTTCGAAAAACTTAACTGGACTGAGAAGGACGAATTTAGTTGCGGCACCAAAAGAGTAGGTCGAAAGGCCAATTCTAGGTCAGAAACGTTGTAAAGTTAGATCTGTGATATAAATTTACAAATCTCCCCCACTAAGACCTGAACCCTAGATTACTGACTAAGCCAGTAGACCAATAATCCCTAACTTCACTTTTAACATGACTGTTAGTAGGTAATGTGTCGATTGAGCCTGGGAAAAAAAGCGGAAGTAACTTTAGGGCGTGGCCGGCCACACCCAAATTTTTGGGCGTGTCCGGACCACACCGAAATTTTAGGGCGTGTCCGGACCACACCGAAATTTTAGGGCGTTGTTCTGTCACATGACCTTGACATGATGATTAGGGGAAATTTGGCGAAAAATGATGTCGGGAAATTTCAAAACGAAAAATGGCGACGCGAAAAAATGACAGACACTTCCGGTCAAAGCGGATGTATCTATAATTATATGATGTTGGGTGTCAAATGAAAGGACTTTTCGTCCCGATTTCAAAAATGACAATTATTTTGTTGTGTTAAAGCGGAAGTTACTAAAACAAAAATGTAAAAAGTCAGTAATTTAAAAGTTCGAATTTTGTTATGTACTTAAATTTTCCGCCACGCACCCGTATTAGGTACATAACCAACAAAATTCGAACTTTTAAATTAGGGACTTTTTACATTTTTGTTTTAGTAACTTCCGCTTTAACACAACAAAATAATTGTCATTTTTGAAATCGGGACGCAAAGTCCTTTCATTTGACACCCAACATCATATAATTATAGATACATCCGCTTTGACCGGAAGTGTCTGTCATTTTTTCGCGTCGCCATTTTTCGTTTTGAAATTTCCCGCCATCATTTTTTCACCGCCATTTTAAATTTCCCGCCAAATTTCCCCTAAAATCATCATGTCAAAGTCATGTGACAGAACAACGCCCTAAAATTTCGGTGTGGTGTAATTTTGGTTGTAATTTTTGAAATCCGGACGAAAAGACCTTTTATTTGACACCCAACATCATATATTTACAGATACTTCCGCTTTGACCGGAAGTGATTATCATTTTTACGCGTCGCAATTTTTCGTATTTAAATTTCTCGCCGCCGCGATTTTAAATATCCCGCCATCATTTTTTCCCGCCGCAATTTTAAATTGCCGACACCAAAATCCCCTAAATTCAATTGAGGTTATGTAATAAGAATGTAAGAATTATGAGACGTCAGAAATTCACATTTCCATGATAATGTTAACGTCATTTTCATTTAAATATTTCCCGCAATCTGCTGGTCAATGGTGGCGCCGCGTAACGGACAAAGGCGGTTTAACGCGGTTCCTAACCTGCAATCCGAGTTTCAACCGCCTGAAGTTTTAAGCTCACTTGATGTTCAAATACAAATTAATTATTAGAAATAAGGATGTTTTTTCTTATACAAAAAATCACAATGCATTAAAAGTCGTGAGCTTTCGCGAAATTTCTTGCATACAAAAAAAAAGTATCGCTAAGTTGATCAAATTCGACAAATGAGACGCCATTTTAAATATGTGTACTTTATATAAAAATAACGTAAATAAATTGTGCCTTTTTTCTAATATTAAAATCAGATTAAAAAAAAAGAAATAATAAACAAAGTAATGTGTTAAATCGTTATATGACGTGTGTTTAAAAAAATTTGTGGTTATCCGAATGGCGTGAATGTAGCGCGAAACTATGGTAACGACTGTAACGTCCATGAGTAAAGCTACATGTTCACAGTTCTATGATCACGTGATCGCGTCCTTACTGTCAATTTTAATTTTTGTGTAACGGTGATTTCCAGATTAAAATGGTGAGTTTTGGCTTAATGTAGTTTTTTAAAATACGCCTCGGTTTGAATATTTTTAGGAATCGAAAGTTTTCACCGACTTCGTGTACTTTGTCCCGGATGTGTATTACAATATCAACATTTTTTGTCAAAACGTCGTGATGCACGAAACCTTTTCGATGCTGATAACGATCAATCAGTTGTATTTTAACGGACGTAAGTGTAAATATTTAATTTCGTAACGGTTCGATTTTACAATGACAGATAAATGACATTTGCAATAAATTACGAGTTGCAGTTTCCTTTTATACCGACCGTATAACATACAAAATACTATGACTTTTTAGGCCATGATTACGAGCTTTTACCAGCGGGATTTAATTACGATACGGACAACGTTTATTTGTCGATTACAAAAAAAATATGGCCGCTTGATACCGTACATATTCATGTATTGAACATCCACGCTGTCAAACCTGGTGTGTTTAAATCGCGCGCCAACATTTATCTTTATATACCTCATCACATCGCAGTGGCCATGTGAATGAAGCTGTTTCTTTTTTTTTATAGTTTGTTATTCTACGTGTTCATGTATATAGTTCTTTGATTTTAATAAAATTATGTATTTTTGTTTGACGTAAAAATCATTTTTATTTTATTTTTAAGTGCTAAGTGGTCTGGAAGCTTTAATCGCGAAAAAATTGTTCTATTTATTAAATAAATATGTAAAAAAACATGAAATTTTCAAAAATGTGCTGAAAACGAATTCTTAGGTGCTATTTTTGACATTAAATGTTTGTGTCAAGGTCAAGGTCAAGGTCAACGTCAACGTGTGTCAAATGATAAATATCACTGTCTGTCATAAACAATGAATTTTTAACTGTTAGTTTTAACTTTTTGTTATTAAATTCTCGCCATGTTAACATTGAACTGTTAAGCGTCAGCTATAAACTGTCAACCGATGAACTGTCAACTTAAAATTCGTCAACCGATCATTTGCACCTGTCAAGTGTCACATCTCAACTGTCCCATGTCTACTGTCACCTGTCAACTGCGAATTATAAACTATAAATTGCTAATCTAAACTAAAATTTCATTAAATGTTTACTATCTTCGACCAACAATTTTTTTCATAACCTTAAAATTGATGACGTCTGATTAAATGACAAAATTATGAACTGTCAAATGTGAACTGACAATTAACTGTCAAGTGTCTTTTGACTGTCAGTTGCGAATTAATCAAACAATAAACAGTTATTTTGACATAATAAACTTGACATACATTGAACGCTCACCTCCGTAGACTAACGTTAGTTTCTGGGCGAATATACCCGTCGTCAGTACGGCTGCTGTGAGCGATTAATGCAGTTTCAGATTAGAAAATAAAAATGAACAGTTAATCGTAAACCGTCAACTGTAAACTCTCTACTGCTGTTAACCGAGAATTATTAACTGAAAATTATAAACTATGGAGAGTTAAGATGTAAATTATGATATTATTTATGTCATAGTTGCATGAATTCATTCCCTCCTACCTCAAAATTACATGTTTTCGTCCATTAGCTTCCCTGACTTTAATTTTTATAAATTTTCCCCAGCGAATTTTCATTATGAAAATACGTTATTTTTAAATTTTAGAGAATGTGTTTTTCAAAAATTATCACTGTTCACAATTTCTGAACTATTTATGAAAATTAGCAACATTTACAAAAAATAAATGAATGAACAAACAAATGACTACACTGAAGATGTTATAATTTCCAGAAATAGTAACTTAACTAGTTTATCGTGCGTTTCGTATGAATGAAAGTGTAGAGAAAAATTCTTTAAAAAAAAAATACTAAAATCGTAAAAAAATAGACATGTCAAAGAGCACAGGAAAAAATAGCTTTCTTTGCATTTTTGTTAATTAATTACAAAGTCATTTTATTTACCGTTACCGTTACCGTTACCGTAGTCATTTGTTTTATTTTATTTAATGCTTTTCGTGCCGGTGAGAAAATGACTCGGTAAATTAATTGTTTTCAAAATATGAAGAAATGGGAATTTTGTAAAAACTAGTTTTCAAAGTTTTGAAAATGCTGTGTCTCACGATTTAGATTTCTTTAAAATCTTTTGTTTGATAATATTTGTTATAAATTTTTTTTTTTTTTAATTTCGTATGTATTTTGATGAATTCTTTAAGCAAGTTTAGTTTAGTCTCCATTTTTGAAAATTAATGTCAAAATAATTTTATTTTTGTTTTCTTTCATTTAGGCAATCCTTTTATGCGTATCTCATTAAAAAATGAATAACATTCCATA
Source organism: Lethrus apterus (assembly GCA_018397195.1). Classification (NCBI taxonomy): domain Eukaryota; kingdom Metazoa; phylum Arthropoda; class Insecta; order Coleoptera; family Geotrupidae; genus Lethrus; species Lethrus apterus. The sequence goes on from JAFFZR010006628.1 coordinate 11,529, forward strand.
AATTCTGAAAATGTTCGAGATTTTTAAACAAAGAGAAATTTGTTAAAGATATTTTATTTTTATTCAATCTTATGCCTATCGACCATTTGGTGTAAGGTTGATGTTTATTTAAACTGATTTCCTGCGATATATTTCTTTCTCCATCCCTCGCTATCTTGTGTCATCTGCTTTATATCCTCCTACGCAATTAACTTTTCTCTTGTTCCTATTTCAATCCCTTTAATCCAACTTTTTCTTGGTCTTGCTCTTGGTTTTCCCTGTTGTTTCGTAAGCCTGTTATTTAATATTCGGCACATATGTCCGGACTATCTAACTTGAACTAATCAATATCAATAAAAAAGACCAGGAGTCCGGAAAACTGAAAATATCTATAAAATAAAATAACTCGCAATTAAAAAAAGTTTGACAAAAATTTATTTATTAAAATTAACATTTACAAAAAATATATGAATGAACAAACAAATGACTACACTAAAGATGTTACAATTTCCAGAAGTAGTAACTTAACTAGTTTATTGTGTGTTTCGTGTGATTGAAAGTGTCGAGAAAAAAGACCAGGAGTCCGGAAAACTGAAGATACCTATAAAACAAAATAACTCGTAATTAAATAAAAAAAGTTTTGACAAAAATAAGGAGTTTCCGAACAAAAGTGTTGCTGAGGAAGGCCCACAGTTCCGACTTTTCTCTAAAAATCTTGCTTAATTGATGCTAAGGAAGGACAAAAATCCCGAAATTTTTTCTTCGAAATTAAAATTTTCGAAAACGAAGTGCAGAAAACAAATTAATGCGTCACTGAGAACCACAATTCTTTAAAGTACGAAGCAATTGAAAATACTTTTTAAAATAGTCCACAAACCATTAAAAAAAAACAAAACAAAACAAAAAGAAAGTATAGAAGACAAAATTTCTTTAAAAATAAAATGAAAAAAAAAACAAAATAACTTCAACGTATGAGTTAATTTAAACACAGTTTCAAAAATAAAATGCAGAAAACAAAGTGACTTGCAAAGCGATGCTCAGAAACAGATAAAGAAAAATCATAAATAAATAAACAATACCATAATTCAAAAACAAATGAAATAAATTTAAAACAAATAAAAAACGCAAAGATATCACCAAAAACATTAAAAACAAAACAAAATTGCGGTTAAATATAAAAATTAATTATCATCCAATTCTTGCAAAAAATGTGAAAGTTACATTTTGCATGCGGAATAAATAAAGTTAAAACAAATGAAAAGCGCACAAAAAATGAATATGAATCATATAAAGAAGTCATTATAAATTAAGACAAAAAAATAATAATCAAAATAACCAAAATCTGTCGAATGCATTTAGTTAAAAGACAAAAGATAAATTAGTGCAAAACAAGATAAAATGAAACGATTGTTAGAACAAATGACAAAAAACAAAAAAAAACGATATGGAAACGCTCAAAACAAATATTGCGAAATGAGATTTAAATGTAAGAAATTAAAACAATAGAAAAAAAATTAATACATTAAAAACAAATGAAAATCGAATGAAAAACTGTGCTTAAAACCAGAAATAAATTGAAAACAAATTCTTGCAAAAAATGTCAAATCGTTCAGTTTATTACAATTTTATTTTACATTTGAAGACAAAATGAAAACCAATTTCAAAATTTCTTTAATAATAAAATACAAAATTAATAGTAATAAAAATAAAATGAAAAAAAATGAACAAAATAACGTCTACGTCTACGTTAATTTAAACACATTTTCAGAAATAAAATGCAGAAAATAAAATTGCAGAGCGATGCTGAGAAATAGTTCACGATTTCTTAAGCCTTTGATAAAGTTTTTTTGCAAAATATAGAAAAAAAATATTACTCAAAAAACCAGTGAGGATTTTTTTCTTTGAAGCAAAAGCAAAATACAGAAAAAATGACTGACAAAACCTATGCTGAAGAAGGCCAACTGTCAATAATTTTTTAAAATTTGAAGCAATTTAAGAAAATATTGTAATTGAAAATATTCTTCAAGTTAGTCTTGGATGCATTAAAAAATACTTCAGAAAGAAAATGTAATTTCAGTTTAAAAATTCCTTAAAAATAAAATACAAAAAACAAAATAACCCATAAATTGTTATTAATTTACATAAATTACAGAAAACAAAATGGCTTGCAAAAGCTGAGAAACAGGTTCTAATTTTCTCTAAAGTTTTTGGTCATTTTTTTCCAAAATTTTCCCGTGACTCTTCGTTAGCTTTCTTTACTTTAGTTCACGTCTTTCTGTTTTTGTTTATATATATTTTTGTAAAATTTCTTTAATTTTAAAACATACCACGTGACATTCACACAAAACTCACTCTTAAAGATTATCCACCTCAGTATGCAAACTACCATATGTTGTTTACGCGATCATACTTTTACCTTTTTTCCATTTTCATTTATCATTAAGCAATTTTACCAGCATTATCGCGAGATATTTTTTCGAATTATTACCAATTAAAAGCGTACCCTCATCGACTCCGTCTATTAAGCCTAGTTTTTCTTGTAGTAGCAATTACAACTAAATTACGGCCGGGCTGCAAATATGTCGGATCTATTGGATGTACACAGTGCGTCATTATTATTAGCTTCTATATGTGTGTACGCAATAAAACTGGTAAAAAACGCACGCAGGGTTTTACATATTTATGATGAACGGGCCCGTTTGGATTGCTTCGGTGTTTGTGTCATCTAGTTGTCGTTGCGATCGGGGTGAAAAAAAACCTCGATCGGGGCAAATACCTATTACGGAAGCGATTAATTATTCAAAGCTATAAGTTTACGGTTTTAAAGCACTCGACGTTTTTCCCACAAACGTCGCGTTGTTTGTGGGTAGTTAATACATACGATAGAATAAATAAAACGATGGGAATTTTTATTTTAAAAATTTTATTTCGAAAAATTAAAAAAAAAGAACGAGAAATAACGTTGCAAAAAATTAGAATGTCAAACGCAAAAAATCGTCCTAAATGATAAAATAATAAAAAAAATTGTTAAGAGCGCTGATATTTCATATTCATAGGTCGTTGATTCATCAGTCATCAATATGTCAATAGTGCCACTCATAGTGCAGGTATAATGCGCAGCTGGACATCACAGATGACAAACTGCTGATAATGTAATAATATTGTATAATACATGTTCATAACATGTAAATCGTAATTACCCAAGATTTTCTTTTTATTGTGTTTTCTGTAATTGTTGGTTTTTTTTGTAAGTTTATGTAAGTTTATCTAAGTACAAGTAAGTGAAAAAAATGCAACAACATATCAATGGCAAATAAATCTGGAAATATTTACGTTTTCGTAAAAAAAAATGATGAAAATAAGATAAGTATGACATTTAAGAATAAGTTAAATTTCAATATTTATAAAAATAAAAGAAACCTATTCCAATCCAACCCAAAAGGGGTCACAAATTATTTATTTGTGAATTAATTTTGACAATGAAAAAAATATTTCATACATTTAGTTTTCAAAGTAAAACTGTGTCAAGTTTAAAATAAATTAAATAAATATTTTGGGAATTGGGGACGGGGCAAAATTAAATATTTATTAAAATGTAATGATAATCACTTTTATGTTCAATAAAATTAAAAAAAAAAAAAATAATAATAATTACAGAAAAAATATTTAAAAAATAAAAGAAACCTGTGCCAACCCAACACAAAATGGGTCACTAGTTATTTATTTGCCAATTAATTTTTTTTCAATGAAAAGAAATTGCATAAGTATATTTATTTTTCAAACTAAAACTTAAACTGCGACAAGTTTAAAATAAATTAAATAAATAATTTTAGGAATGGGGGCACGGGGGGGGTAACATTAAATATTTATAAAAATTTAATGATTGGAATCACTTTTATGTTCAATAAGATTCAAAAAAAAAATAATAATAATTACAGAAAAAATATTTAAAAAATAAAAGAAACCTGTGCCAACCCAACCCAAAATGGGTCACTAGTTATTTATTTGCCAATTAATTTTTTTTCAATGAAAAGAAATTGCATAAGTATATTTATTTTTCAAACTAAAACTTAAACTGTGTCAAGTTTAAAATAAATTAAATAAATAATTTTAGGAATGGTGGCACGGGGGAGGGGGGTAACATTAAATATTTATAAAAATTTAATGATTGGAAACACTTTTATGTTCTATAAGATTCCAAAAAAAAAATAATAATAATTACAGAAAAAATATTTAAAAAATAAAAGAAACCTGTGCCAACCCAACCCAAAATGGGTCACTAGTTATTTATTTGCCAATTAATTTTTTTCAATGAAAAGAAATTACATAAGTATATTTATTTTTCAAACTAAAACTTAAACTGTGTCAAGTTTAAAATAAATTAAATAAATAATTTTAGGAATGGGGACACGGGGTAACATTAAATATTTATAAAAATTTAATGAAAAAAAATATTAATTACAGAAAAAATATTTAAAAAATAAAAGAAACCTGTGCCAACCCAACCCAAAATAGGTCACAAGTTAGTTATTTGCCAATTAATTTTATCAATGGAAAAAATATTGCATTTATATTTTCAAATTTATTTGTTTATTTTATTTTATTTATTATTATTTTACTTTTTTTTATTTATATACTAGCTGACCCGACAGTCCTTGTCCTGTCATTTTATACAACAATAGATGTAGGTAGAAGATAGATAGATAGATAGATAGATACATTTCCGACTTTTCCCGTGGATTTTTCAAAAATTTTCTTTCATACAAACCGAAACCAACCCAACCCAACCGACAGTCGTTGTCCTATGATTTTATACAATAATAGATGTAGGTAGAAGATAGATAGATAGATTTCTGACTTTTCCCGTGGATTTTTCAAAAAT
>JAFFZR010006630.1:0-18541 GCA_018397195.1 Lethrus apterus
GATCTTTCTGAAATTTTGTATAGGGCCACAATTTCTTATTATGAACGACTTTTCTTAGTAACATTTTCCCGTATCATGGATTAGTTGGATTAATTTGTTCATTTCATTCATCTTTCTATTAAAATTGTAAGGCCGTTTTTCTTGATTTTTTTCTTATGCAGCCTATTTAAATTTGTATACCATTGAAAACAAAATTAAAAATCATAACGAAATAAAACATAAAAAATATAGGTTGCCATTTAAAAAAAATGGCGATGACGTCATAACAAATAAATGAAGGTGTTTAATAAAGAATTTTTTTCTCCAAGTTGTAGCTAAGACTGTCCCATTTAATAATATATATGGTATGTTGGTGATTGAATCACAATTGAAGCCGCTATAGTCTCGGGCCCGTTTTGTAGAACGGACTGTATATTGATTTATTTAAATTATTTTTATTTTGATGTGCTATTATGTATCCGTAGGGGGCGAGAATTTTATTAATTGATTCGGATAATGTTTTGACGTAGGGTATTGTGATATATTTTTTCTTTGTCATGGATGTGTTTTGTTTTGTGGTGGAGTGCGTATTGTAGATTTTGTGGAGTGTTTTTTTGAAAATTTTGTTTATTAGTTTGATAGGGTAATTATTTTTTTGAAGTGTAGTTTTTGCTTTATTTATTTGTGTGTCATGGGTTGTTTAGAGTTAAAATTTAGGAGCGTCCCGACCATGTGGGTTTTGTATACCATTTTGTTCTTATTTTGTGTTTGTGTTTTATAAGTGTAATGTCTAGGAAGTTTATGCAGTTGTTTTGTTCGGTTTCTAGTGTAAAGTTTATTTTTGGATGATAGTTGTTGAAAATTTGCAGAATATGGTTTGTTTTGTCTATTGGTATAGCTGTTATGCAGTCGTCTATGTAACGTTTAAAGAAAGGGGGGGGGTGAAGTTGAGTGTTGGTATAATTGTGCTTTCTAATTCTTCTATTACTAGTTGGGCAATTATGCTTGATAGGGGAGAGCCCTATTGTATTGAAATAATAATCGCACTGAGACATCGTGTGCCATTTGCTTATAGAAGTCTTGTTTATATTGAAAGTATGTGGATGTTAGTATGAAGTTTATAGCTTTCAGGAATTCTGATTTAGGGATAGTTTTGTATGGTTCTATCTCGTTAAATTTTTCGTTGTTGGTGTTGTTAATTAGTTCGGTAGGTATGTTTGTATACATGGATTCGATGTCGAGGGATATGAGTTTGTGTTTATCTGGCATGTGTATGGTGTTAATGAATTTTTTCATGTCCCATGAGTCTTTTATGTAGTATTCTGTTTTATATGCTACGTTTTTGAGAATATTTGCAAGGAATTTGGCGAGTTGATATGTCGGGCTTTGGTTTGTGGCTACAATCGGTCGGAAAGTTAAGTTGGGTTTGTGTAATTTGGTTGGGCGTATATTTGTGGCAGTTTTGCATTGTATATTTTTAGTTTATTGTAAGTTTCGGCGGGTATTAAATTTAGGTTTTCCCAATTTTTAATAATGTTGTTTTTGTTTTGTATACTGCTTGTCGGGTCTTTTTTTAATTTCGTATGTCTCGGTGTCATTGAGCAAATTTTCCATTTTTCGGTTGTATTGGTTAGTGTTCATTATTAGTGTTTTATTGGATTTTTCAGGTTTTAGAATAGTTAATTGAGGGTTGCAATTTAATGATTTTTTTGTTTGTTTTATGTTGTGGTTCGTAGAGTTCTCGTTCTTTTTATTATTTTTGACATTTGGGTGATGATTTCGTTGTTTGAAGTTATATACATATTTTATTAGTTACGTTTGTTCTGATGTCTGTTTTATCCTCTGGTGTTAGGTTTGTGATTGCTGCTTCCCTCTGACGAAATAATAGCTAACATCGAAGCAAGTAGCAAGATAGGCATCAATAATTTTTCTGTAATATTTTATTTTTTTAAGCAAAATTGTCCAGAAGTTCATAAAAAAGATTTGCTTTTATTTGTTTATTATTTGTTTTGTAGCTAATTAGTTAGTAAATGTCTATTAATGGTTTTTCTTGTTATTTAACACTAAAAATGTTTATTGCCTTATGGCTAACTAAGGAACACATAAAGAAAATGGCAGAAAAGTTATTGCTGCCTCTCTTGTTACTTTGTTGAACTTATGGTATCGTTGGATTCGCCTGTCCGTTGCCTTTCCAAAAACGTCAAAATATACAGGGTTTACGCCTCCACGATTCTTCTGTATCGTGGATAGATCTTTTATTCCATAAACGCCGTACTACAGACTAGCATAGTGATATAAATATTATGCCACAAACCCTTATGTAAGTTCCTGTATTATCTCTAGTATATTAACGATTTATAATTCCTAATAAACAGGAGCACGCTTATGTTTTTTTCCTTCCCTTAAAGTGACGCAAGGAGAAAGACAACCTCAGTACCATTAGATGTTATATTGTACTGGAAAAGCAAATGAGCGCCCCCACGTAAGTATCTGATTTGAATGACAAATTCGACCGAAGCCAGTTAGATGAAGATAATGTACAACTTGGGCCATGCCTCCTAAGTCTCCGCCCCGCAACTATGGTGTTTGACGCTACTAATTTTATTTTTAATATTATAACGTTAAGGTGTTTATAACATAACATAATGATATTTTGATGCAGACATTATTGATGTTGCACACGTTTGCAGTTGACATTTTAAAGATGGAGCAAAGCAAAAATTAGTGTGGTGGAGTTACGAGCAGAAATTAAAATCTTTAAAGTAATTTTTCAAGCAGAATATTTGCAGATTACCGTTAATAGAAAATATTAATTTAGAACTGCCTTCCAACAGCCATATGATCGTTGTTTGAAAAATCTTCAGAATTGAATCCTACAAATATTCATGTAAAAATATGCAGGGTGATCCATTTGAAAGAAATGAGAAATACGAAGATAAATTTCTCGTAATGTCGTAATGAATTTTAAATACTATGTATATTGCAATGACACAAAACTTTGTCTGAAGCATCCGTCAACCCTTGCTAAAAGATATGCCAAATAAACACTCTTAAATTTAACATTTGTAGCAGCAGCGGTTTCTTTAAAATTAGTATGTAAAATTAAGTTTTTTGAAGTAATCGATAATTATGGAGGAATGCATGAATCAAATTCAAAAAAAAAGTTAGATATCAATAGATACTCCCAAAACACTTCGAACTATGCAAATAGATACTAGGTGTCCCATTTAAAAAAATGGCACGCGACCACACAGATCTTTTAGGAAATTATTTTTGAATATAAAGGTCGGGACACCTGTATATTCAAATGAAATGTTCATTTATCTCTAGTTAAACGCTGCCTTTGGTAGAAATCTCTAAGTGTAACAGGAAATGAGAAATGGAAGAACGGAGCTAATATGCAGGATCCTATATAATTGCATTATTTGTTCTGATTATACAGGCTGTCTCAAAACTGACGCCAGTGCATTCTGGATGTGACTCAGGGGGCTAGAACAAATTGAAAATTAAGAATGGAAAATTGAATCCGTTGGATTTTTTTTCTAGGGATTTTTAAAAGAAAACGTTTACCGCGAACCTGTTGTTGATCCTGAAGATGTAGTAGCTCGTATTCATGTTTGCCTTGAAGTAGGAGGCGATCTGTTTGAACATCTTTTGTGACGAATTGTTTTATAAGTTATTGTTAAAAACTTTAAATATTAAATGTTACATTTTAGTTTTTCATTAATAACTCGATAACGAAGGACAATCGACAAATTTTCCACTCTTAATTTTCAATTTGTTCTAGCCCCCTGAGTCACACCCCGTATGCACGGGCGTCAGTTTTGAGACAGCCTGTATTTATATTTATTTTTTATTTATTATGTTTATCAATTATTGCTCCCAGTGGTACAGTATGTTCTCAAGAAATCAGATTCTTTTGTCATGTGACTTTAAATACTGATGGAAAGTTTAAATTCTAGTTAACGGTGTGGTATTCAGCGGTGCTACTGTCATCAAATTTGAGAGGTTGTGAGCCGAATGTGTACCTTCATTATACTGCTATATTGAAAGGAGTCATGAGAGGTGAATTCAAATTACCGGATTATTTATTAACGACCCTTCACTGAAAACGGATTCGATCCCTTCTGAAAACAATTTTGAAACGGACGAGGGTTAATGTCATTGGAATAGAAATGACGTCGTTGTTATTCAAAATGGCATCGGAAGCATACATAAGACGAGTAAACGATGAAAATAGATCTGCAGATGTAATTATAATTGTATCCACATGAAAATATAGTTACAGATTTGTACATTGTAGAAATCATATACAGGGGTCTACGAACCTCCCGAACATAGGAAGTTAACCTAGGAAGAGAGTTATTGGCAATATTATCTTACCAGTTATATGTAAATTAATTATTTCGTGATTAAACCTTGTTGACATAAATTAAAACCAATTGCTGTCATTAACAACAAAAATTTTTAAGTTTCTATTAAGTTTCTAGTTAAATAAATAAGTCTTTTGCGAATTAGTTTCTAGTTAAATAAAGAATTTTATATTGAAAATAGGAGCGGAAACGTCCAACATAATTGCAAAAATTCATGGAATTTCAATGGACTACAGCAGTGGTTCCCAAACTTTTTTGACTCTCGGCGCCTTTACTGAATCTAGATAATTTTATTAAGTACACTTTGTGAAATAGTTAATTTTTGGTAAGAGTTAGCTAAAAATAAATAACACATTTAAAATTTCAACGAAAATAAATAAAATTTATCAAACCGCAAATTTTTTTAAATCGTGGACACAATATTTCTATAACTAAAAATGTGAAAATTGTTAAATATTCGCAGCGCCCTTGTGATGAAGTAGCGGCTCCCCATGGCGCCGAGGCGCACACTTTGGGAACCACTGGACTATAGAAATACGTTATAAGATGAGGGAGGGGTCAGCTGTATTATTATTATTAGGGCGCAAACTAAGGACCCCATTTGATATGTTAATAATACCAGACAGAACAAAAATTGCCACGGTAACGCGGAAGAAAGTTTTTAAACAACAGCAAACTCAAAAAAATGGCAGTGGGTGGTAAACTAAAAATTAAATTTCAAGCCGAACTGATAGTAATGTGTAAGGATTATCGATGGCATCATGCAACATTGATCAAAGCGGAAATTATAAGGAAAATTGACGTCAGAACTTTTATTGCGTCCTTACTAAATACTGATATTTAGAAAAGACCATAAAGTCATAAATCCATACTTGAGTACGGTATAAAAAAAGTGATATTCTATACAAAAGTATGTTGTATCCGAATATGTTTTTTGATAAAGACAGAAATTGTGGAACAAATTCAGTAGATGTTGACTAATTCTACCGTAAAACCATTCAAATTATTGCATGGGGGGGTGCAAAAAATACTATAGTTATTTTTTTTTGAACTCATTGTAAAACGTTATTGTTGTGTTATAAAACAATTAATTGGTTTTATGAATAGTAATACAATAGTAAGACATCACGGTTAGTGATAGAATAACGACTGTCTATATGAAATAAAACAGCACATCACACTAACCTGTAGGAATTGTGGAGAACCGAAGAAAGTGGAATGTGAGTTATAAGAGCTGTAATAAAGTTTTTTTTTTTATTTCTTACATGCAAACTACGATATTTTTTTGTGATGAAAATGCAAGAGCAGAAAGGCTTATTTGCACCAGATAAATTAGCTGCTACCAACATTTCTTTAAATTCGTTTGTAGCTTCAAAACCTATATTTTACTAATTTCTTACGACGCGTCGGGTTGGTAGCATCTATACGGATTTAAAATAATGAACAATCAGTGGATATTGTGTATAAAATAAGGCCGCCTTACGAAAAAAAAAAAAAAATGATAATGATAACGAGCAACTACCGCTTTGTCGTTTATTTGCCATGGAGAAGGAAACGACATCTACTTCTGTGAAATCATCTAAATGTAAAGTATTTATGTGCACTAAAAATCGTAGGATTGTGCCTTCGTGTAGAAACTACGAGTATAATAAGTAGATTAGTTTTATATTTTCTTTTTTACATAAAAAGTTACTTTTAAGATACCTTGAAGTGTGTTATTTACTTATTAACAGCTCAAATGATCATTATTCCTTCTATTTACGTGCTCCTTAGCAAAGTACGTGTCACAAAAGTTACAAGCGCTTGAACATGTTGCCATCAGAGACGCCCTCTTCAGTAAAGACCGTAATATAGTAATATATTTTAAACTTCCATGCCATAGTACTACATTAATTCAGTGTTTATGTTGTTAAATTTACAATACAATATTATCAGAAAATTGAATTTTTTGATATAAAAGGAGGTTGTTCACTGGCAGTTTAATTCATTTTGCCTTGTCTTGGTTTTTCCCTTGATCCCTCTCACCACTTGTTCCAAGTTTTTGAACCAACTTACTAAGAGGGAGGGATTTGGTTGCGGCCACAACCGTCTTACAGATTTAATACCTATCCAGCGTATGCTTCAAAGATTAGGGAAACGTGGAAAACCTAATCAGAATAGTCGGTCGTCAAGCCAATTCTAAGTCAAAATCTGTGATATAAATTTACAATGTCCCCCGCTAAAGCTTTTTGAGATTACTAGCCTACAGTCTTAGCCACTAGACCAGTAATCTCTTGATAGCTGTTTTGGCACCCGGCTGTGAGATTTCAAAAAAGGTGTCAACACTTTACTTGCTTTACTTATATACTGTTACAAGAGACGAATCGTATAAAAGTTAGGGTGGATGCGATTAGAAAGTTGCTGTAGTGGGAGATAAAGATGAGTGAAATGATGAAAATGGTGGAGAAAGAATGAGAGAGAAGAACGGGAAGATATGGGCAGAACGAGAAGGCTAATGTATGAGAGTGTCGATCTGAACCTAGAAGAGTTGGAGAGAAATAAGTCAAGTGTTAGGGTTTGAAGAAAGTGTGATGAATAGAATGATAGAAGTGTAATGGCGTATAAGGTAGAAGCAACAGATATATTCTAAATAAGGATTTTCAAGTATTCGGATGGCTGCTGGAGTATCTCAAGACAGGGAAGATTAGAGGGGAGTAGGTGATGATTGCGAGATTTAGGTGTGGTAGTGAGGAAGAGCGAACAGGTGCTGAATGCAAGAAGAAGACCGAATGTGTTCCATATGCAGTGAACGTGATGAAAAATGATAACACTGGAGTTGGGAGTGTAAAGAGTTGGAGTGGTCAGAGAAGGAACAAAAGGCTTCATCTTGAATGAGAGGGTGAAGGGCGGGAAATGGTGAAAAAAAGTTCGACAGAGAATGAGGGAAAGACGGAACGAGGGCCAATAAACACGTGTTTATATATGTATACATTTACAGAATGTCAATAAAGGTTTTTTCTAACAAATGGTCGAAAAATAAAATGTGAGAATACCACCAGAGTTCATTGGACAATATAATTCCTATATTTCCAGGAATATCTCTTATATTGGCAAATTGTTTTCTTTAGTGTTTTGCTAATAAATCATTAATTTGGCACAGTAGAATATCTTACTGTGAGAATTATCCACATGATGACGTGGACCAATGATATTTTAAAACCAAGATCACATGCACCAATCAGAACAATCTTATACTGAAAAGATTCATGGTGCTTTTCTTGGCGCTACGACATAGTTTTACCATGACAACTTTAAAAATACATTAAATGTCATTTTGACAAATGTCAATGTTATAATTCATTCGGATAATTCTCCAACCAAAGAGCATTCGTGCTCAACTTTTGTCTGGCAAGATTTTGATTTTTTTATTCGCAATGATTGCTAAAGGCAATTAAACTCGACCAATTTCTTTGGACAAGAATTGGTCTCGTTTAATTGCCAAGAAACCATTGCTCATACAAAATAAAAATCTTCCGGCAAAAGTCGAGCACGCAAAAATAAATTTCGAAAGTCTAATAAATTCATATTTACAAATTATTCATAAAAAAACATTAATTAGAGTAAATCTCTCATGTTTGAATTCATTTCAGTTGGTTGAATCAAACAAAAGCCACAAGACATCAACAAAAAAAAAAACGACAAAAAAATCAAAAACTACTCACATCTTTGGATATACATACTTTGAATTCGAACAAATTACGTGTCTCCTTTGACAAACGGTTGACAATTAAGTGTTGACAGGACGAAGTTCTGTGCCTATGTTCATAATTGACTTACTTAAGTATGCTACTCATGAAAAACGTTAAAGAAAACACTCGTGAATAAGATTCTCTTGGATACGGTGTCTACCTCGAGATCTTATCATGTTCACTACTTGCTAAAAACATTTGTCATTTTAATCTTCAACGCGTCGCGGTACTTTATACAATGAGGATGAAATTTTTCAACGTTTTACGCCGGCATATCAAGGCGGGATAAATTTAACGGTAACGCGCCGTCATTTATATAATCGATTTAAAAATGTGCCGAACGATAAAATTTAGATTGTCATAAACTCTGTACAAAAATTACACAAATTAGGTAAAATTCCGCAAAAATGCCAGTTCTATATTCACGGATGTGAACACTTTTCCGATTACTACTATGCCCCCCCCACCAACAAAATTTGACATTAATAATTTTATTGATAAACTTATTATCTTGTATAATGTGGATATTTGTGGATATTTCCAAATTTTTTAATGTGTCAATAACTTCTTCGATGGAATGTGGCAGCAGGGGTTCAGTTTTTTTGCCATTACTTATTTATTTATTATTATTACGAAACCATTAATCTTAATCCGCACCAAGGTGCCGAAATCGAGTAAGGGATTATAGATGTAGGTAGATTGGAGCCGAGATCGTGGCCGCCCGCCATTTTGTAGCAAAATGATTTTTTTAAATTTACTTCACATTTTTCAAAATAAAATAGCCATGCCTAAAGCATATATTATTAAAATTATAGTTTTTAAAAATTTTAATATATATATATTTTTTTAATTTGTTGTATAGGTGGTTGGAGATTTCAATTGATGCTAAACCGTCGTTGTTGGGAATTTAGCTTTCAACTGTGACTTCTGCTTTCTAGACTTATATCCGAGACATCCTATATACGATTAAGTAAATTCCTCGAGCTATTTACTAAGTATTTAGTTAAAAAGTTCTGACACACCAAGATTGCAATCTCACACATATACGTTTTATATTAAGGAATACCTGGAAAAATAATAACGTCTGTAAACTTGAATTCCTGAGATGTTTGATAAAATATTTCAAGATCTGTGTGTGTTTAAAACACGTAAACTTTTTTTTCTGACTTGGATACGATTCTTGAATTTCAAAGTATTAATTTATCCACACATATCCATCATCCGTCGACTCCTTATTATCGACAGTAATCGACGCGAAACGATAAAACCGGCCGTAAATTAAAGAAACGATATTTTAATTTATTGCGTCATAAACATCGTCCGTAATTAAGAAAACACTTTCGCCAACCGATCGAAAACAAAAACCCGAAACGCAACGAGAAGGCAATTTAAAGGATCGGAAAGGAAACGCGGCGGAGCACGGCGCCTATTCAAACGCGATTCGAAATGCAATTTAAAATTTTTCAATTCGAAATCTGAAAGTCGAATCTTGTTTACGATTGCGTTCGCTGGAGGTAATAAACAGAAAATTATGAGCGTTTGCCGCCGTTCGTTTTTAATTGAATACGAAAGATATATACGCGCCGCAGCGCCAACGAAAGAGTTATGTTAGGTTTATTCAACTTAAAGGGGAGAATTTGAAAAATTTACGAAAAGAATATGTCTATTTCGACCTCAAAACTCTCGCATTGATGAGTTTTAAAGCCAAGTATACTTTTATGAAACGATAACGACATGCTAGGATTATAATCGAAGGATGTTTTAAATTGTTCTTTACGAATATCGAATGGGCAACAAATTCTAACAATTTACTCTAATAACAGGATCACATATAAACCAATAATAATCTAGTAAATGCGGGCATATAAATGCAAAGCTTTAATCATTACATTATAGTGTGATTCATCTAACTAGCTTATTTATTTTTCAAAGTTTCAAGCTATCACTTTTCAAGAAAGATCTATTATATTAAAATATTATCGACTTACTTATTTTAAATGGAACATCCTGTATTTTTCATATTTTTAAATTTTACGTTAAATTCTCAAACTAGCGTCACGTCAGCAAGAAAGCGAGAAATGCAGAGCTGGCATTAAGGAGGGTTTTATTAAAAAAAAAATTTTTATTAAGTTCTTAAATTTTCTTCTGATTTAACCTGTATACGTTGTCACTTACAAATATGAGAGAGTTAATTCTATTTTAATTTTAATTTAAATGTACGCAGAAAATTTTCTTTTTGATATTGTTGACTTTATTTTAGCGACTTTTTTGCGTTTTTCAAAAGTTATTCAGTTTAGAATAATAAATTTTAATTTTTTATAGTTTGCTGGAGAATTTTTTTCAAAACATTTTTTTTTAAATTTTATCCCGGGGCCTGCACAGGACATTATCAGCTAGAAGCCCAAAATCTTAAAAAAATCACACGTTAGAAAATTTATGATTTTATCAAGGTAATAAACAGACATTGCAAAATTCCTAAATATTTTTGTTAAATATGGAATTTATAAATTCACATGAAAAAATAAGAATATTGTTTTAACATGGCGCTATCATAAAAAAGTGTACAAAAAATTGTCCATTGACATTCTTAATCCAGACAGTTAATATTGAATTGCATTAACGTGCAGACATTTCAGACACGTGTTTGTTACACTTTCCGTACAAAAATACACATTTACGGCTTTTTTAAGCGCGTTTTTCCAATCAACGTTCCAGCGCGATTTTTTTATGAAGATATAAAATCTATTTGTTGATTTTGTCGAGGAATTCGGCGAATCGGGCCCCGACGTCTCAATTGGCATTCGTTCAACCGCTATATGCGTTAAGTTCCGTTACACAGATACGCGAAATTTACAATGTGCTTAAAAAAATACATTTGGAAGCCTCTTCGATCGTCTTTTATTTGCATAGTCGATTTGTATTCCCATTGTTCGCGCGCTAGAAGTGTAAGACTTTAAACGTGCCAGAAATGCGAATGAGGTGTAAATTATTTATCGAGCCCGACGTTTCCCAGGTTCTTTACACTCTTTATTGCTGAAATTGATGTTCCTTTATTGATCTGTTCGATTATAAAATTGTTTATTCTTCAAATTCATTTTTTCTTCATCTTAAATGCATTCTCCTTTTTCACTAAATAATAAAAAAAATATGTATAAATAATAAAAAATATAGATAATTATTAAAGGAAAATATTCTTGCGATCCTTGATCACTTACAGAAAATTATATTTTATTATTTTGAGTTTTATAAATCAACTAAATTGCACACAGATTTACGACGAAACCTGCCATTTGTATAATTAAGGATGTACCACACCGTCTTGGTTATCCCGTGACGTTCGATGAATAGCCAAACATACATTTCACGTCGTCGCGGAATTGAATATGTACTCGTAACTAGAAATTAATTATAATAATAATGATGAATGAAATTAAATGCATTATGTTCGAAGAAAAGCGTTGTAAAGTTACAATTTAATTTTTTAAATTGTATGTGCATTATACAGACATCAAACCGTTATCGATTCGCAGTTTAATTAAACGACTGTTATACTACAATTTACTTTAAATATACAGGATGTTAGAATTTATCACTGCGGGGAATTCATTGTAAAAGACTTTTCAATGTTACAATGTTGTGAGTGCTTTATCGATGAGCATGTTAAAATTTTTTAAAAATATGTTAAGAATTGATAGTAAAATTTGGTTTAATAATTGGTGTTCTCGTTAATGTTTAATCTCGTAAATGTCTCAATAAAAAGCAAACCAGCATCATCACTGTTTATAAATCAATTAATTTCAATATCAATGAAATTAATAACCTCTTCAACACTGATTAATCAACAATAAAACATAAATTCATAATAATAAAACTGTTTAAATTGAATAGATCGCGAGCGCAATGTTTCTTTGTCAATTAATCGAATCTATTTAATGGTCGCATTCGAGACTATTAATTAATGTCTCGGGTTGTTAAACACAGATTTCCCAGTCGAAAAACGATAAAGTTCGACCGTAAGCCGCCGCCTAACCACAAGTATGCAGAGTGGCATGTAACGTATGTGGTGTCGTGATTGGTAACACTGGGAATCAACAACCAGTGGCGCCAACGACTAAAAGGTAGGCGCCAGGTCCAATCAAGCAACTCTCAGCTACCACGTGACGTCACGGCGCCCCATCTAAATATATCCGCTGCATAATACGGCCGGAACAGATAATACACTCCTGCACATTAGCATTCGACAATAACACGTTGCACCTTCGCCCTCATGTAAATTTATCATTGTGCGCGGTTTTTTCTACATCGTCGATCCCGGTCCCTCCCAGATCATTTGTTCAGGCATTCTTTCTACGTATCGCCGCGATATCGTTTCATAAAATGCAGTAAAAAGATTATCATGCATAATAATAATAATTGTGTGCGGTGTATGTGTCCGTCTAACGTCAGCGCCGACAACGACGAAACTCATGCAAGTCACACTTCAAGAACATTTTCCTTTCCAATGTCCCCCCGCGGATGATTTATGCGACTTTCGGACATTCGAATTAATCATCTTGGGAAAATACGGCGCATTTTCTGAATGACAATCTAACGGGGAAAAATACACTTCGACGTTTAAAATTTATATTATTTGAGGTTTAAATAATTACACCGTGTCACATTTTAATTTTTATATCATGGGAAATATTTCATTTGCATTCTTGATAGTATGCGGCAGATACCATTGTGTAAGTGTATTGGTAACATAAATAATTTAATAGCACGTTTCGTATTATCTATCAATGAGATTATGGACGTTTAAAAGCTTCTTCCCACAACCTGTTTGTAAAACACTAGACGGGGACGATATCTTTGTCGTTATAAAATGGATATGAAAATAAACTTGTTTGTTTTAAAAGACAAAGACGTTTTCTTTATAGGCTACTGTAATAGTTACTTGTATC
This sequence comes from Lethrus apterus, assembly GCA_018397195.1. NCBI lineage: Eukaryota > Metazoa > Arthropoda > Insecta > Coleoptera > Geotrupidae > Lethrus > Lethrus apterus. The sequence continues at coordinate 13,024 of JAFFZR010006630.1, forward strand.
ATTAGTCCAGGAACGACAGTTTTGCGATTTTCGCCTAAAATTTAATATTAGTGTCAAATTCTTGGTTGAATATGTTTGAAATAATACTTATCTTTTATTCTTGATCATCAACCAGTAAAACTCAAAATGCAATAAAATATATTTATTACAACACACCAAATATAATATAAAAATGTGTTTTTAATCTTTATCAAGCAATAAATATATTTGACGTTTGTTATATTTTACTATGGAAACCTTTTTATAAAAATAGTTTACTATGAATTTGTTCCATCAATTAGTTCAAAAGGTTGAAATAATTAAACATAAAAGTAATCAAGAAAGAAAAAAAAATTTACAAAAAAAAAATAAAAGCAAGAAAGAAATATCTACAAAAAACAAAGCCAACTCTATACAATACAATTTATACACCGATCCTTACTTACGGTGCTGAAATCCGGAAACAAACAAGGAAGATGGGAGAAAAGACTTGAAGGAGCAGAAATGAGGTATTTGAAAAAAGTTGTATGAAGAATTGATAGGGTAAGAAGCACTGACATTAGAGAACAACTTAAACAAAACCATTGAAAAACAGGATAGAGGAAAATAAACTTAAATGGGTTGGAGATTTAATTCGAATGAACAACAATAGACAAGTAAAGAGGATATGGAAAAATAGTGTAGTGGATACAGTAAAACGTAAAGGAAAACCTCGACTACTACTACTGGTATAAGAGAACTAACTATCATGATGATGGACTATGGGACCATGCAAATCATCTTTTAAATCTAAATTCTAGGTTTCTTGTGCTCCTACAATTACACAAAGTTCTCTTATAGAGAAAAACATTTTTTTATTTACTTATGTTATTCATTCATATGTATATTATTCAGCATCCAAAACAGGTCTGACGGTATTAGGCATAAAATATAAAGGTATGTGAAATAAATTAATTAACTGCAACAAAAGAAAATGTTCAGTTACTTAATTATTAAAACACTGTCAACGAATCTTAAAGCGAGTGTTGCGTTTCAAAATTCAAAATCTGATTTCGGTAGCAGAATGTTGGAATCAAGATAAATTGTAATTTTTGTAATAAATAGGAGAAATACAAATTAAAATGTATATGCTGTAAAAATTTTCCAAATGATTGGTCCGTTCTTGGTTGGTCCTTGATGAAAATGAAAATCTTGAATATGCTAAATAATTTTAAATAATTTTTCCCTGCACTGAAAGATATTAATTTGGAATTTTAGATAATATGTTATTTTTAGAAATCAATTTAAATTTTATTTGGTACTGATGTGATAACAAGTGGAAAGAAAGGTGCACTCAGTCGTCGAATTCCATCATTTTAGATTTCCACTTTTGGGAAAAATGCATACAATGTACACAAAAAAGAGATCGATATACAGAGTGGACCACCGAAAACAGTTCAGGTTGTTTTCTCGACTTTTTAATCAATTTACAAAAATATTGATCGAATACGTCAATTTTTGTTCTAACGGGGACACTTGATTTAGATATTTTCACTCGGGTTACATAAACCCTTAAGTGGGGGTGACTGTCATCCCAATAATTTTAAACGGAAATATGGTTAAAGATACGTTTTTTTTTTGGAGTCTACAATTTTGTTGTTGCAACGATTTTTTATTTTTGAAATTCGAACCAGTAGTTTTTGAATAATAGCGTTTTAAAAATTAATTATCTAAAAAATAGGCATTAAAATGTAAACGGATTAAATGTTGAAAATGTTCACCGGCTTCCATACAATAGTAGAGAAACTGTTCGAAATGTTGTCGCGACATTCTGCAGCATTTCGGGAGTAACTTGACTGCAGTGTCTGTAATACGTTGTCGTAGTTCTTCTATAGAATTCGGTTGGGTTGCATTAATTTTGCTCTTTAAATAACCCCATAAAAAATGAAGGGGTGATATGTCTGGTGATCTGGGTGGCCATTAAGTAGGGCCTCCTCTTCCAATCGATCGACTAGAAGAATCAAGGGGTGATCTGGATGGCCATTCAGTAGGGCCTCTCATCCCAACCTTCCGATCCATCGACCAAGAAGTCTTTTATCTAAAAACTCTCTCACTTGTATTGTAAATTGAGGGGGTACACCATCTTGTTGAAATATGAAATAATCTTCAAAATACCGGTGATCGTTCTCGATTCTTCCTGGTCGATGGATTGGAAGGGGAGGCCCTACTGAATGGCCAGCCAGATCACCAGACTTATCACCCCTTGAATTCCTTTTATCGGGTTATTTTAAGAATAAAATTTATGCAACCCAACCAAATTCTATACAAGAACTACGACAAAGTATTACAGACGAATGGATTCACGTTACTTCCGAAATGCTGCAGAATGTCCGACAACATTTTGAACAGTGTTTCTACCATTCTATGGAAGCCGGTGGTGAACATTTTCAACATTTAATCCGTTAACATTCAAATACCTATTTTTTAGATAATAAATTTTTAAAACGCAATTATTCAAAAACTACTGGTTCGAATTTCAAAAATAAAAAACCGTTGTAACAACAAAATAATAGACTTCAAAAAAAAACTTATCGTTTTACCACTATTCCCATTTAAAATAATTGGGATTGACCCACTTAAGGGTCGATGTAACCCGAGTGAAAATAGCTAAATCAAGTGCCCCCTTTAGAACAAAAATTGACGTGTTCCAGCATTTTTTTTTGTAAATTGACTAAAAAGTCAAAAAAAAACAAGTTGGACTGTTTTCGTTGGCCCACTCTGTATATATCTAACTAAGTAAATATAACTGTACTTTTGTTTTTATTTATAGACTGATTCTGCGATTTTAATATATTTTTCATAGTATACTTGGTTTTGAATTTTTATAAATTACGATAATAATTAACTTCTTCTTTTAATTTTTTTTTGTAATTACACTCGTAAAGATAATTTACCTAAAATGATTTTACCTTATCTAACGATCATTTGCTAGCTACATTCGAATTACCTCGATGTTTTTCAAACAAGTAACCTCGCCAAGCAGGGCGAGGCGTTCAACAGATAAACTATATTCCCATTATCAAATGTCAACATATGCACGCACAGTAATCAAAAAAATGCCTAAACGTTTTTTCAGTTCCAATGCAAAATTCGTAATTAATAAATATTAATATAAGCTACAATTATTTCATGATTTTCAAGTTAAGACATTTTATTCTAAAATCAACTCCAGAAAAACTATTTGCTCTCGTTATTTGTAGAGCTTTCAAATTTACGCACACAATGGCTTGCCTAAATCGCAAAACGTGCTAGCGCTAAATTCACCCTTTTGAACGTATTTAATTGTATGGTGTAGAAAATTCAATACGTCTTACAATTATTTCTACACCGTCTAGAACTGTATTGCGTTAATACAAAATTGTTGTTTATCTCAAAATCATTTGCAATTTAAGATGTAATAAGAAATTACAATTTGATATTATTGTCCGTGGTTGTAATTATATCTCCGATTTCTTTTCAGCTTCCTCTCGCAGAGTTTTACATCGAGAATCATGTCCAAATAACTTAAAAAATAAGTTATTTTAGTAACTTATTATGTAAAACTCGTTTAATTAAAAATGGTTTATAACAATATTTAAAGCCCATTAGCTGCCATTGATAATGCGCCAGTAAATAATCATAAATTTTAATTGTGTTTCGCACGGTTTTGTAATTTATGAGAAAGCTACAATCTTGGCGGAAACACAAAAGTGTTGTTAAGTTAATAAATTTTTATTTTAATTAAGGAAGCCTCCTGATGCCAAGGAAACTATTACGGAAGTGTACTTTTTCTTACTTTCATTAGTATTTGGTGTCTGTTGTGAAATGTTGTTTCAAACAGGTCATATTTCAAAAATTAATTTAAGTTTAGTGAGTTATTTACATTAATATACATATATCTCAGTAAACATTGATTTTTTTAAATGTAACAAGTACTAGGTGAAAGAAATTAGAAAATCGTACAACTTTCGTGTAAAGAGTTTGTCTCTACAATGTGAATTAACAAAATTATTTGAATATAAATAAATTAAAGAAATTATATTTTTATTGTCTCCGTTCTAAGTGGTTCCTAAAAAAATTTTTATATTTTGCCACTTTTCTCCCGATAATCCTAAAAACTACGCATTATAGAACGTTTTCTGTAGAAAATTAACTCCTTACTAATAAACATAATTTCACAAGTTTATTAGTATTTTAATTAGGAAACTACTATTTCCTTATTTATGTTTGTTTAATTTTATTGTTAATGATGTATTGTAAATTTAAAAAATAAGATGTAACGTAGGAACGGGTGGATGCAGAAGAAGAGAATGGGATAATTACACTCCTAAGATTTAATGAATATTACCAGTGTTACCAATGTTACATAATTTAAATAATGAGATTTTCAAATTGATGGTGTCATTTCTGATAAATTACATACTAACATAACTGAAGATTTTTGTTATTTTTCTCCGTATTTTGCCCTATTCCCACTTCAGCCATATATGTAATATAGATAATTAATATTTCCATATACAGTGACCGGCAGAAATGTTGCAACATATGGGAAATTTTTTTATTATTGAAATATGGTAAAATTTGTTTTAGGGGATAGGTTGTGCATGTCCACAAACACAAAAATTCGTTTTCATTCATGTCACGTGACCACTAGTATGGCGGGTAATTTCAAAAATATGCTAGTAATTTGCAAAAAGTGAGGTTAGATGACATGATATCCCAAAAAGTTATTTGAAAAAGTTGCTTAAAATTAAATTCTGAGGCTATGTGCAAATTTTTGCAAACTTATTAAAAAAAAAGTTAAAAACCACAATTTTGTCAATTTTTTTTAAATTAAATTACATACTCCTTTTTTGAATTTCAGCAGCTCAACAGAAGTAAACTCTCTGAATTTGGTTGATAATCATACAATTTTGTCGATTCTTGCATAACTAACAGAGTTAAAAGTAAAAATTAGGTTTTCAGTATGATAGTTGCTGTTGCAAGGGACTGTATAAAGTAGTAATAAATAAATTTTACTAAATAAAAAGTAATAGACAGGAGCAAATAAGAATACAGATGCTTCTTAAGCATACAAATAATTTAAAATTTATTTATTAGTACTTTATACAGTCCCTTGCAACAGTAACTCTCATACTGAAAACCTAATTTTTAATTTTAACTCTGTTAGTTATGAAAGAATGGACAAATTGTTTGATTATCAACCAAATTCAGAGAGTTTACTTCTGTTGAGCTGCTAAAACCCAAAAAAAAACTAGTATGTAATTTAATTTAAAAAAAATAGACAAAATTGTGGTTTTTAATTTTTTTCTTAATATGTTTACATAGCCTCAGAATTGAATTCTAAGCAACTTTTTCAAATAACTTTTTGGGATATCATCGCATCTAACCTCACTTTTTTTCAATTACTCGCCATACTAGTGGTCACGTGACATTAGTCAGAACGAATTTTTGGGTTTGTGGACATGCACAACCTATCCCCCAAAACGAATTTTACCATATTTCAATAATAAAAAAATTT
>JAFFZR010006631.1:0-26671 GCA_018397195.1 Lethrus apterus
AATGTATTTATTTTAACATGAAAGGAAAATCTCAAAATCATTAACAGAATTCGTATATATTGAGTGTCCCGCAAGTTGATAATAAATTCAAAATATCAGTTTAATTTATCTGTCGATTATTGTTTCATGTAAATAATTGAAAGGCTTCTTTATTAACAACAACAAATTTATTATTGTTACTAAATCGACACCTCAGTGTTTTTTTTTTTATATAATTTTTGTTCATTGATGGAGACTAATGAAGGTTCTAACAACTGAAAAATGCATTTAAATGAGATACACGTTTTCATTATACAGTGAGGACAAAAAGTAAGGAATATTTAAAATAAAAACTAACTCAACCGGTTTTATAAAAAACGCTGAAACAGGTCGATTTTTGATTTCAAAAATACACATTAATACGTGCAATTCACCTTCCGATTTTCATTTGTTTTGCAGTTATGACGTCATCACAAAAAATTTAAATGACAACATACATTTTTTTAGTGGAATCCGATAGTGATTTGTCTACCCTTTATGACCGTACAAAAAAATCATAAGGTTGCACTAAAAAAATTCTGAGAAAAATCGATCTGAAAATTTAATGTTGATAATTATCCTAAATAACAAATAATTCAGACCATTAACGGTACGTAACTTTCTTGTTGAAGCACCTTTCGTTTTTATCTTAAAACCATTGAATAATCAAGATACCATGATAATAATGGTAATAATAATGTTCAGCTCGATTTTTCTCAGAATATTTTTTATGCAACCTTATGATCTTTGTACACGGTCATAAAGGGTAGAAAAATCACTATCGGATTCCACTAAAAAAATGTATGTCGTCATTTAAATTTTTTTGAGATGACGTCATAACTACAAAAGAAATGAAAGTTGGAATGTGAATCGCACATATTAATGTGTATTTTTAAAAAATTAAATCGACCTGTTTCAGCGTTTTTTTAAAAAACCGGTTGAGTTCGCTTTTTTTTTAAATATTCCATACTTTAATGTCACCCAACATTAAATTTTCAGATCGATTTTTCTCAGAATTTTTTTAGTGCAACCTTATGACTTTTTTGCATGGTCATAAAGGGTAGACAAATCACTATCGGATTCCACAAAAAAAATATATGTTGTCATTTAATTTTTTTTTGTGATGACGTCATAACTACAAAACAAATGAAAGTCGGAAGATGAATCGCACATATTAATGTGTATTTTTGAAATCAAAAATCGACCTGTTTCAGCGTTTTTTAAAAAACCGGTTGAGTTCGTTTTTATTTTAAATATTCCTTACTTTTTGTCCTCACTGTATTTACCAACATACACATTTAAGTACATTTACCGATCGTTGATATTTTTTTCACCATCCATCTTTATTTTAATAGGGAATTGCGATGCCATGCAACGAATCGCGACCTATTTATTATTTTTAATGGACACTCAATCATGAAAGAAAAATATGCGATATTAAATAATAAATGTAACTTTTTGATATAGAATGAAATCAAAATTAATAAGATCCCATTTAAATATCCACTAATGATCTATGGTATAGATGAAAAATGTTCCCATTATCTGCTCGAAATAACACAGGGGAGCACCTGACTTTCTGCCGTATCAGTCAAAGTCATCACATGCCGTTTTCACAGAAGTCTATTGTCGAGATCAACCCTCCTATGTAGTCGCCAATAATACACACATAAACAGTCGATACGTGTAACAATCTGTACCACCCCGGCCCCATTGTACGATGAACACATCTTTCAAAAAGGAACACACGTTGAGTGTGTGTTGTGTGTATTAAAAGGCCGCTGCGGCGACGTCAATTCGTTTAATGGGGCGTTGTTTATTACAACGTTAATCGAGTTTGTGAATGAAACTGACGGGGGCGCGTAATTTGCATTGTAGATTTGTTAGATTTGCTTTAATGTGAACATATTTTCGTATGTGATTATTTTTATACTTTGTACTGTACTTGTATTTTATCTTAAATGTTAAAAAATAGAAAATTACAATTTATAAATTTTCTCCTTTCCCTAACCTAATTTTCTTACAATCCGGGATTCAATGTCGTATTTGCTGCTAATTTATTATCGAAAATATGATTACCTAGTAAATTAGTAAAAAAGTAATACACGCAATTCTTAATATTTATTATGTTGATGGATATTAAGTGATAAATATATTTTAACTCATTTTGTATACAGTGCGGTGATAAAGTTTGGAATAAAATTCATAAAATCGTTCTATAATGTTTTTAAGAAAATCGCTCGGACAGGTTAATTTTTTTTTTGAAATGCCGTTTTCTAACAATTTTTTTTTAATGTCGTCATTGGTTTTTGCACAAGTTAATTTTTTTTTTTTTTTGAATCATATCATTTGTAATCACAATGTTTTTTTTTTTAATGACAACCTCCACTTTCTTCTTCTGTTTGTAATAGACCTTCTTACTACTTAAACGGTGATGTAAAAAAATTGTTACCTTACATAACATTTTTTTTGAATAAATGACACATTTACTTCAGATTTTCAATGGTTATAATTTAGTGAAAATAATAATCGTAAACATTCTAAATTAAAGCAAATAATTTATGTGAATCTTAAGGTGCAATGACGTCATTATCGATTTTTTAAATGACGACTCTTATTTTTTTCTTTTGCTTTTGATAGACCTCCTTGATATTTAAATGATGATTACCGAATTAATTCTTTATGTAAGAACTTTTCTGAAAAAAATAACATTTTTTCATAAAAAAATTTTTGTTTAAAAAATTTATTGAAACCATAAAACATTTAACAAAACGCAAATGTTCAAACTGCCCCTCTCCAACAAAGTAAAAATTATTTTCTTAATTCAAATCAACTCAACTGGGAAAAATTTGACAGTTAACTGAATTGTAAAAAGCCAGTCTAAATTATGAAACTAATAACAAAAAATGGCATATTTAACTGAGCTGGAAAGAATAGAGATTTTAATAATGGTTGGATACGGCGATAGACTAAGAAGCTTGTGAATAGTTCAATTAAGCACATCCTCATAGGCCTTCAGTTACAAGATCTACAGTAAGTATTAGTCTCTAAATGTACGGAAACTGGAAGTGTAAAAGATTTGCCTCGAGAAGGTCGACCACGAATAACCGATGAAACAAAATTAAATGTGTTACTTGAAGCAAAGGAACATCATCATATTTCTACAAGGCAACTTGCCCTTGATAACAACGTGGTACCACACTTTTGTTGTAAAATTATTTAAAAAAGAAAAGTATCATCCGTACAAAGTGCACCTAATTCAGTTAAGCGAAGATGATCCAGACCGCCACGCGTCGATTGCAATTTTGTGAAGAAATGTTTTTTAAACAACATTATTTTTTCTGATGAAGCCACTGTAGGTATTGGTCACGGGACAATCCTCACTGGATTCAGGAATCACACAGTCAACGTCAAGGCAAATTAAATGTATGGTGAGAATGATAGAACTGCGTTTTTGGGACCTTACTTTTTTGAAAAAAACTTGACTGCTGTCCGATATTTAAATTTTTTGCAATTTGATTTGGTGCCAGCATTCCTGACCAATTTAATTGTTTTAATTCCACAAAGTCAAGGTTGGAAAATATGACACACTAGCAGTCTGAGATGGAGATGTCAAAAAATTCATTTATAGAAAAATGTTTTGAAAATTCGAAGTGACTTGTAAAAGGCGTTAGCCGGAATATAAATGTTCGTCAGAACAGAAAACCTTCAAGCTACGCAACTGTTACGAAGAGGAAACAAAAGAAAGAAGAAAAACGCGGCGTGTAGGAGCACTTGAAATGCGAAATTAACTTTACACCATTACAACTTTGTGAATCTAATATAAAAGTATGCATTTTATTACAGACATTCCCTAATTTTTTTAATTTTTTCATTTCAGTAAAATTTGCAAAAGTATGTTTGAGTTTAATTTAGGAATTTAAACACATAAAATTAAGAGAAAAATCCAAACCAATTTTTAAACAATTTTGAGTTTTAAGAATTTATGCTGTAAAACTAAACGCACATGTAATTTATTGAAAATAAACCAACGAAGCTCAACCCATCCAACCCGGTATATCCTGTCATATCCTGTTATTTTTTTATATTTTTTTATGGAAGAAACAAACACAACAAGCCCATTAAACCAAACCCAACCCAACGTTTCTGTCACTGCAGGATATGTACAATTTTTTTTTGTCTTAAAACTTTGTTTATTTATAAACCCATGAACTTTACGACTTTTAAAACAAATTTGGCGAACCTATAAGAAATTTAATATGGCCGTATACTGCAATAAAAATTTCGACAAAATTATACCGAGTGCTGTAGCATATAGGTGAAAATAATTTTGGAGTGTAAAGCTCTAAAGGCTAAACTTCTTTCTATAAACGTACGTTGTATCAACCAACGAACCCAAACCATCGAACCCCGTATATCCTTTCATATCCTGTTATTTTTTATATATTTTTATGGAGGAAACAAATAGAACAAACCCATTAAATCAAACCCAACCCAACTTTTCTGTCACTACAGAATATGGACAATTTTGTTTTTTTTTTGTTTTATAACTTATAAACCCATGAATTTTATGATTTTTAAAACAAATTTGCGAACCCATAAGAAATTAAAAATGGCAGTATAGGCCAATAAAAATTTCGACAAAATTATACCGAGTGCTGTTAAAAAAAAAAAAAATAACAAAATGCTACATAGCGGAGCGGAACAGCCTGTATAGGTGAAAATAATTTTGGAGTGTAAAGCAAAAGTTAAAAAACTTTCAGTCTACAAACAACGTAGGTTGTATTTCAAATGATGAGATATCGAAGCCAGACACCTGAATGACTCACCCTGTATATATAGTTGGATTAAATTTAAAAAAAACCTTTTTTTGCATTGAAACTTCCTTTTTCTCTTTGTGCCGACATCCACTTTTCAGAACAGTGGACGACAAAATTTCCAATGACTCAAACCAAAACTTTTTTCAATCAACAAAATTACAAAGAAATTGAATTTATCATTCTTTAAGGCCTCGTTGATTTCTGGGTTTAAATTAATATCTATTTATAATTTTTTGATTAATTTATAATTTATTTATTGATATTTTAAAAGCTTCTACTTCCAAAATATACACATTACATTTTAGAACATTTTTATTATTAAAGATTGTGTAATGTTTTGTCATTTATTTATTGTTCTTTTTTAATTTGTAAATTATCCAAAAAAAATATGTAGCAAATTATTTACAGAGTTGCATCATGAAATTTACACTACATATGCTTTATTAACTTCTAATACATTTTTAAACATCGTTTTTACAAACGTATATTTTATAATTTTCAGTTAGATTTTTTTTTATCATCGTTTTTTATGTTAGTATATAATCATTTTTAAATTTCGATTTAGATAGTTTGGGGCAAAAATTCGATGACAATTTTTTATTCGGAATAAAATAATTAAAAAATTTAACTTTTAGTTTCGGAAAAATTTATATTTTAAATAGAACTTATAGTAGGCACATATTTTATAATTTTTTTTATAAATGTGCTTAATAATTTTCAGAATTGAGCGTTAATTTATCTGCAAGCTCAAATAAATATTACAATGGAAAAAATAAATTAAAGGGCATTATCTGAATTTTCATTCCTCTATACTATATATTGAGTGTTTTGGAAATCCGTACTTTTTTTAACAGGCGAGAGGTCTAAAGAAAAAAAGAGCTTTTAAAAATTCTTGAAAAATTAATTAAATAAACATGTTTTTAATTTGTTTTTTGATGATTTGTACGTTAAATATTCTTTTATTCAAATTGTTCCCAGATTATTCTCGTGCCTTTCAGTGGCTATTAGTTGGTGTATGTTGGTATGGGAAGGGCAGGACTGGAGGGTCAGATGTGGGTGTGTCAAACGGATCTCGGGAGAGCAGGCGGGCCAAGATGGCTGGCGCCACCTGTATTGATCTGCGAGTCTGTACCTGTCATCTCCATGGCAACACATCACACACAGACACCTGCAAACACCCTTTTCCCCGTCTGATCGCCTGATGCGGAATCCTGAAAAACGACGATGTCACGTACACGTCTGTTTGCTGATCGTTCCGGTGCGCTCAGCGCTTTTAAAAACTGAGACGAAAGTTAACGTCACTATTGGAAATAAGTAAATTTAACGATAAAATGTGTTACATTGTAAAAAATTAATACGCTCAGAACATCATCTACCAAATAATTACTACAATAGAATATCCGATTTATTTATTTATTTATTTATTTATATACAGTATGTCCCAGATCGAGTGGGATTACATGGGTAACTTGGCTATCATTTAGCAGATTTGGTTAAATGGCCAATGTTTTGCAGTTTTATATGCTGATTAAAAATCTGTATGTAAAAGTTCAAAATGTCGAACCCGTCATTTTCTTTTATGTCAAATATCTTCGTAAGTAAAAGAGTTACGAAAAAAGATTCATATGAAAGTCACTGTATTCGACGTCGAACAAAAATTCAAATTCAAGATGGCTGCTTTTGTGGTACTCATACCAACTTCCTAATGTTAAATGGGCGCCATATTGGATTTTTAGGTTACTGAATAGAATTTTTTATTATTTTTTCAATGATGTAAGATAACGTATGATTGAATAAATAATACCAGCAAAATTAATTGTTTTTACATTTTAATCAAGTAGGCTTACATGGATCCAAATAAAATTTATTTAAGAAAACGAAACTTAATTCTAACATCGTTGAAAAGAGAATAAAAAATTCTATTCAGTAACTTAAAAATTCAATATGGCGCCCATTTAACTTAAGGAAGTTGATACGAGTACCACAAAAGCAGACATCTTGAATTTTTGTTCGACACCAATTTTAAATTGGTCTCATCGAATACAGTGACTTTCATATGAAACTTTTTTTCGTATCTCTTATACTTACGAAGATATTTGACATAAAAGAAAATTTTTAGTTTTATTAAAATAATTTCTTTCGACAGTTTGAACTTTTTCAAACAGATTTTTAATCACCATATAAAACTGCAAAACATTTCCCATTTAACCAAATCTCCATCTTCAATGATAAGAAAGTTACCCATGTAATCCCACTCGATCAGGGACATACTGTATATTCATTTTTTATAAATTTATAATCAAATATAATTTGACCTCTAGACTCACTTCTTAACGTCAAACAAAATACAAAAAAAAATATTTTTATCGCATTAGCGACTGAAAAAGAACATAAGTTAATAATAAAAATATTGTTCTGGCCTCTTTATTTAATTATTTTTGTTATATTTATATTTAACTACTAACTATTCCACCAGGGAAGTACTAAGTATCACACTTATGTGCCCATTACATTTCTCATAAAATAAACTAAAACGACGAATAGACAATCTAAAGTAATTTATTTTTTTAATTACATACAGTGTGGTGATAAAGTTTGGAACAAAATTCATAAAAGCGTTTTATAATGTTTTTAAGAAAATCGCTCGGACAGGTGAATTTTTGTTTTTCAAATGCCATCTTCTGACGTCAATTTTTTTGGAATGACGTCATTTGTTTTTGCACAATGACGTCATCATAAATTTTTTTAAATGACAACCCCCACTTTTTTGTTCTGTTTTTAATAAATGACACATTTACTTCAGATCGTTAGTGGTTATAATTTAGTAAAAATAATAATCGTAAACATTCTAAATTAAAGCAAATAACAGTAATTTATGTATCTAAGACGAAGAGGGAAGCTTTAAGGTGCAATGACGTCATTATCGATATTTTTAAATGACACCTCTTATTTTTTTCTTTTGCTTTTGATAGACCTTGATGTTTAAGTGGTGATTACCGAATTAATTCTTTACATAAGAACTCATCTGAAAAAAATAACCTTTTTTCTTCAAAAAATTAAAATTTTTGTTTAAAAGAAAAAATTTATATGTGTCATTTATTCAAAAAAATTGTTATGTGAGGTACCAATTTTTTTACATCACCGTTTAAGTAGTAAGAAGGTCTATTAAAAACAGAAGAAAAAAGTGGGGGTAGTCATTTAAAAAAAATTGTGATGACGTCATTGTGCAAAAACAAATGACGACATTTCAAAAAAATTAACATCAGAAGACGGCATTTCAAAAACAAAAATTGACCTGTCCGAGCGATTTTCTTAAAAACATTATAGAACGCTTTTATGAATTTTGTTCCAAACTTTATCACCACACTGTATAATCATTTATATCATTCTTTACCCCCCCCCCCATGCAGCTCACATATGAAGACAGATAAGGCCTCCGTGCGGCAATTTTTTATACAGTTATTTATCTTTTATTTACTTATTTATTTTTAATAATTTTTTTTTATTTATACTTTTTTTTCTTTTGTTATTATCATTAACAAATAATTAATAAATAGTTAATTTAATTTCTCAAAAACTTGTACAAATAGTTTAAGTACATGACATGTCTACTAGGAGAAGGATTGGTAACTTTTAACTATAATCTAAGAATTTACAACTAAAGAAAGTTCAAAAAAACAGAAAACATGAAAAGCAAAGATTAAAACAAAAATTATAAATACAGTTAAGTCCCAACAACTTATCGGCGGTATAAACATAGCGATGAAAATACTTACATCTAAAAAAAATAATAATAATTATAATAAGAGACATCATTTCTACCAGCCGAAGAGTTTTAATTCTAATGTAAAGATAATGCTTAAATATAATGTGTTTGTTGAAGTGCCTGCATATTTATGTTAAATGTTTATTAAATCAGGTCATTACAAAACGTAGCAACATGTCCATGACACTGTCAACAAGGTTTCCCAGAAATTAGAGATTTGCTAAAAAAACAATAGATCGATGACTTTCATTTCTCGACAAATCATTAAATCGTACGTGTTTCTTGAAATGGTTTTATACGCGAGTAAAACGACGTTTAAAATTCACAACACAACGCCCAATCTGACGAAACTTTTCATTGAAAAAGTAATAATCGATGTCATTTACATATGTCATTTACATGCAAAGCTTAAATGCTCCAGTCTGAGAAAAAAGTCATTAAGTTAAATCCTTAAATTTAATGCTTATTTTGTGATTAGTAAATATATGAAATGACACAACCAACTTTTCAACTCGTGTACGTTACACGGAGCGAGAAAACAAACATCTTAGGTAATCTTAATTTGTCGTTTTTTCTTCTTATTGTTCGAGCAAGGTTGACACGCATCTGCACTTAATTTAATTACGTTTATATGCAGGATTTACTTACTTTTGACAAAATGCGTCAGACCGCAATTACAAAACTACTTGAGAATTAACTCATTCGATGATAAACCCATTTTGTTAGGCTAAGAAAACAAACAATTAAAGAAAATTAGTTGGTACAATTATCCAACATTAATAAAACATCAATCTGAAAAAATTAAGTTTTTTTAACGATTTGTTTATTCACATGTGTATTTACCGTAAATGATTATAATTTTTCTATACTACGTTCGTAAATTCGGAGGAGTAAATTAAAATTCTCACCTTACAAAATGTGTTTAGAATTAAAAATATATTACATTTTTCTCCTTTAAAAGTGATTGAAAATATTCAGTGTGTGTTTTATTAACTTTTTATAATGAAAGACAGGAGAAATACACAAAATCTAACAGACAATTGCACGAAATCACATCTAACGATAACCGAACAAAAGTAGAATTGAACGTCTAAATAATACGATCAGTGTTGGCCAACTAACTTCGAAAATTGTTCCAGTATATTTCTGGCATGTATTTACTCCTCCGAATTTACGAACATAGTATAGTATTTTAAAAAAATTTGAAATAATGTACTTGTAATCGATTGTTCAGCTAATAGAACATGACAAAATTTTTCACGTGTACGATAAAATGGCGATTATTATTAGGAACATATAACATGTGACTAATTAGATTGAAAAATAAAATTGCCAAAAAAATTAAATAATTTGTTGTTAAGTCATTTTTATATATAAATCGAAATCACGGGAAAAATATAAATTCAATTGTCGTTACAGTTTTCTTTTCTTCTACTTATTTTGTTAACACGTTATCAGTTATCACTTATCACCCATGAATGTTCTATGATTTTTAGACGAACTTTCGGTACACAACTTATCCATTAGTTCTCCGCCGTTAGTTCTAAATATATCATCTAATCTCAATAATCTGTCGCAAATATTAAGCAATCTTATATCTTAAAAAAAAACTCTTTTCGAGTTCGAGGTATCATCATTTTTTCTCGTTCATATCTCACACCTGCACGCGAAAAACGTCGTTTTTAGATTAAATTAGTTTAATTTTAATTAGTTTAATTACGAAAAATGTAAAAGATGCAGAAATAAATTGTTTAATGAAAACGATGTCGATGTTACTCGGAACTTATTACAATTTATTTATTGAAGAAGTGTGTATATACCAGAGGTAGATAGATAGATAAGTATGTAAACAAAGGTGCTACCACAAATACGTACGTGTTTTTACAGATTGCTGCGGATTTTCCTTTCCTTTTTATCCACGATTTTAAAGATTCAATTACAGAAACGTTGATTTATACAAACATTTATTAAGGGCCGGTTGCACCATTCTCACTTTTTTTTTTTTTTATTAAGTTTAGTTCCTGAAATGAATGAATCGATGAGCAGATTAAAAAATGGGGGAAGAATATCGTAAACATAAATTAAATTAGGGAAAAGTTGGGTATTTTGGGGGCCGGTTCGTAATTCAATTGTCACTTGCTAGTTGTCTTCTTTTGTAAGAAATAAAGAAATTTGCAACGGCTACTTGGAAAATATTTTTCTGTTTTACATTTTGAGATATTGTTTTTTTAGATTGTCGTAGATCGGGTATAAGAATGCTATCAATCAGAATAACAATTTAAATTGGCGCCCATAAGAAAAAAGTTGACTGTCGTACCTCGAAAAAGCTAAGTCGGAGGAAGATTCTGGCTATATGAGTAAATTTTATATAAAATACCTTACTAAATTGGAAAAAATATTCCACTGCAACTATAAATTTAAAAAAAAAAAATTAAAGAAGAAAATGTCACATTTTCATTTTATCTAGCAATAGGCTGAGGAAATTTTTCCAGTTTTGAAAGTGGAAACTTCAATTACTCAGTTATTAAGAGTAATTCAGTTCTGAAACTTTGTATGCATTGATAATTCAAATTTCTCTTTCAACTAAAAATATGTACAAAGATGGTCGACTTCCGGTTATACCGGAAGTCGGCACAAACTGTCTTATTTTAAATGCAACACCTATTTTTTATTATGTTTTTGGATTGTCCATAAAAAATAAACACCAGTTTGTTAAACACATACTTGATCTTAGTGGCACTGTTTCGGAGTTTTTCGACTTTTTTTGAAAAAAACTACTCTTGCAGTGTTTTCGGAAATTTGAAGTATCTCCGGAACTAATATGCGAAGAGAGCTGCGGTTTTCACCATTCGATTTATTACGATGCATTTTATTCCTCATTACAAATTGAAACAATTCGCTTCATTAGAACGTGAAATAAGAGCGTTGGAAATTCAGACTTTTCAATCATGGCTAACGTGATTTTTTTAAATGCAACACTATATTTATCGTTATTTCATCTTATAGAAAATCTCATTCACTTTCACCTTTATTAATGCATGTTGGCATCTACAAGTAGTAGTTTTGTAGTTATTTCGGTTTTTTTCTTTATACCAAAAATAATAATAAAAAATAATCATATATTTTTTGTATTCAAAAATCATTATCATGCTCATGTTCATAATTATAAATGTAATAACTACATGTCATTACAAGATAAAATGATGCTTAAAAGTGCAAAACAATTAAATAGATAAACAAAAACCAAAGTTTCCATTCCATTAAAAAAAAAAATTAAGAACACGTCTACAGATCTTTACAATGAAATTCATCGTCAAAACTAAAACGCAAAGTGAGTAATCCGAACTGATGATAGTCTATCGGGAAAAAAATGATTCTGATATCTGCGATCCGAGTAAAGAGAAGCACACGTTTCGAGTTCGATATCTGAACCACTTGCCGCATTATATTTCATCAATGATGATCATTGTTATCTTATCGATGGCTCCACGCAAATGCACTTTTAAAACTCATTTTTTCCTCTCGTTTCAGTAAATACACGGTTTGAATGTCACTCGATCCCGATGTGTAGAGATTAGTGAAGCTTATCGAATCTTTGCACGGTATGTTTGGCTAGTGCGAGCGTTTGAAAGAAAAGGTGAGGCCCATTGTTGCACAACAATAATATCCAGACTCTGATGTAGACTTAACGTGTTCTTATCATCTAATATTTATCGACGTTACGACGATAAAAAGTGACAAAAATAAACACAAAATAACACGTTCACAATTTCCTATGACCATTTAAAGTAATACAAAGTTTACAAATTTAACTACAAACTGTGTCACACAACAAAAACAACAAAAAATATTTAAATTATAAAACAAAGCACGCAAACTGCCCTATTAGTCAGTCATACATAAATTACGTATCATTTAGTAAATGTTGCTATCAACGTTCTTATTTTAAACGGAGCACCCTGTATTTTATTACATTTTTAAATTCTACGTTAATTCTAAAATTATTTCATTTAATTTCATTCAGATTTTTGTTTTTATATGTTACAATAAATATTAAAAACTAAAATAAAATTATTGTAATTAATTACTGTTTACGACAAGGTTTCATATTTTAAACATATAGATATTGTTATTTTCAATATTGTTATTGTTATTTTAACTTTTAAATTTTATTTACTAATATTTGCTTTAATGAAGATTAAAATATGATTTTTTTTTAATCCAGCATAAATATGTAATTATAATAATCATAATAATTTTAAGAAACATGTGACGACACAGTAGTCGAACCTGTCGTTACAAATAAATTCCTTTTGCTCATTCGCAAAAATTGTTGACGTGACATAAAAGTCAGTCAAAAATTTAATCCAAAACATAAAAAAAATTGTTTAATATTTTCCACGCATAAATGCATAAAATTAATCAAATTGCATTTTCGAAAGTAAATAAATTATGATTTTTATTTTGTAAATTTTAACCAATTTAACATTGCAGAATATTTTTTTTTTTTTTAATTAGGCATTTTTTCAACAAATAAAAAATATATATAAACTCGTCTCGTTCGATGCTTACCACTCCCATTTTGTAAGGATTTGTCAATCGTTTTGATTTCGGTTTCACTTCCGCCAATATCCGTCACGTTATCGATCTGGTGACGATAATTAGTATGACACGTCGTTCTGTCGGTAGTTGTTTTTCTAGGAAAACGTCTGACCGGAGGGAAATTCTACGTGTGGGTGACTTATCTTTCCATAGCGGTTTTCTACAAGACATCCATTTTAGATATATACGTTTAATCACATGATCGTAGATGAAGCATTTCAAGAAAAAGCGGATATTAATCATTGAAATAACGCATGAATACTGATAACGATAAAATTTAAGGTTGGTTTTTATGTCGACAGAATACCACATCATTTATCTTCATCGTGATTGGAGTAAATGCATTTTTCATAGAATTATAAATATTTTTTGATTGTGTGTGCATCGTATTCAATATCAATTTTATAATTTAATTTTTACTTTTATAACGGCTGAACGGACTGAGCAGATTAAGATATTTTGATTTCGTGATGAAGAAGGAGCAAATATCATTTAATCATTTAATGTAACTTAAAGCGACATCTAGGTATATTTTCTTTTGAATCTTTTAGCTGTAAAATTCGATGAGTAATTTTCCCAGCAAAATTAATACAACTTTATATTATTGAATATTAGTCATAACCTCATAACGTTAATCTAAATGTATCTTTAATTATGGATTTATAACACAAATTTTTAAGTTGGTTCTTCATATTAATATTTTTATTTTTAAGCAAGTAACCAGCAAAAAACTAGTCGTGAAATAAAAATATATTTATTACGATACATAAATATATAAAATATATAAACATTGATTAATCAAAGTTCTTTATAATGAGAATGAGACTACCCTCATATTTGAATAGTAATACTTTTGATTTATTTACTGATTTTACTGTACGTTTTCGACTCTCAATTCATGCATTTTATATAAAGAAATAATTGGAAAAAACCAACTGCTTAACAACGAAAGATAGCATGAAGAAAGACGAAAAAAACATAATTTCTACTTCAACTTTTCACGCTTGTAACATTAATTAATATGCTGAGTGTATTGTAATACTGATATTAACCAAATTATTTCAAAACATCTACAAACTTTGTGTATTAATTTTCCAACTAGACTAACCACGAAAATTTATTTAATAGTGCTATTTATGTATTTCAAACTGTGTTGGTTTGGTTTATTAATAATATTAATAATAATAATAATAATAATGATAATAGTTTATTAAAAAAAACTTTAATTGGCATTAATACAATAATTCATACAATTCATTAATACAAACTAAGATTCTTTATTTATCGCCCCCCCCCCGCCTCTTCTTTAAATTTTTTCCTTCCTTCTCTAGTTTCACACATAATTCTCCACCACCTCTTTCCTCTTATATTGTCGTCATCCCAGTTCACGCCATCAACACTATGTCGTCTGCGAAGACCATTGACCACACACCCTTTCCCAACTTCATCTCGCCTTCCCAGCTTCGAAATATACAGCGTGTTCAAAGTTATCGGCGCACTATTGCTATCTTCGTTATTTTTGGAGCTACAGACTCGGTTAAATTAGCAAAGATGCAGTTATTTTTCCGCTGATTGCAATAGTCCACACAAAAAAACAATTGCGCATCATATTTCAGAGCCAACTCAGATAATTAGATTTTTTAAATGGATCAGCCTGTATATTTATGTAGCACTCGGTAGAAAATGAAATTTTGCACAAAATCCTCTTACACTCTATATCCCCGAAATGAAAAACAAAAGAGCTACGACGATATTATTACAGGTCACCGCACATGGGATAACTTCGTTAGTAGAGAAGCTACAGTGTTGGTCAATACATCAAAAATGTGTAGTTTTTTCTGCTGGTTATAATGGCATCAAAAAAAACAATTGCGAGTCTTATTTCCAAACTTCTTGCTTTGATACTTTACTTATTTTATATGAAAATTCGTCGTTTAGTAGTATAAGAAGATTTTGTGTAAAATTTCATTTTCTACCGACTGCTCCATAAATATAGGATGTTCCATTAAAAAAATCTAATTATCAGGAGTTGGCTGTGAAATGTGATGCGCAATTGTTTTTTGTGTGGACTATTGCAATCAGCGGAAAAATAATTGCATCTTTGGTAATTTAACCGACATTGTAACTACACTAATAACTAAGTTGGCAATAATTCGTCGATAACTTTGAACAACCTGTATAAGTTGAACAACATTCAACGAGCATCGCTGTCTTAGTCCCCTAACTACCTTGTATTCCTCGGAAAACCTACCCTCGCCTTGACCATGTTCCATGTTTCCTTGTACATCTTTTCTATCCTGTATATGAGCCCCACGTCCTCCCTTATTCTCCTCACTACCGCCACAAGCGTATTTCTATTTACGCTATCATTTTCTACTCCTTTTCCACCACCTCTCTTCCGGCAAAGTAATTCAGTATGAAGACGAGGCAAAACGATAAAGTAGAAAGCTCGTGTATCAACTGAAATATGTTTACAATATAATAGTTTATTATTCAACAGTGTTATACATATTTTTATTATTATTAATGTCAAATTATTGGTTGTAAATGCTGAAAATTATACGTATCTTTAACTCGTGAGGAATCAACCAATAAAAACTTGTAAATGTAATAAAATAATAATAATAACAATAATAGTAAATATATTTTATTACATTTTTCAAGTTTTTATTAACCAATAAAACCAATAAAAACTTGAAATTGTAATAAAATAACAATAATAATAGTAAATATATTTTAATACATTTTTCAAATTTTTATTGGTTGATTGTTCATGAGTAAATGAGATATTATTATTATTATTATTATTTTGGTCTGCACACGATCGTTTGCCAAGAAACAACCTTTAAAATGCGCTCCTAAATTTTCAACGAAAAAAAAAATACTGCAGATGCTGAAAATATTTTCAGCGAAACGTTTATATAATAAATAAAGAAAATGTAGGCAGACCAAAACTTGCATTTAATTTATAACCAACATCGCCGAAAGAACCCAAAAAAAAAGAAAAAAAATTTATTACATATTATTATTATTGATGTATAATGACAATTTTGAATTTGGATAACAAATCCAAATTCATTGTACAATGTAACTTTCCATGAATATTAATTACATTATACATTTAAAAGAATAAATAAATTTTATGATAATTTTTACGAAATTTCTTAACAAAGAAAGAGCAGATTCTTTCCACTCTTTTGCAATTTCGACGCTCTCTCTATATATGAACAACGATAAATATATTTACTTAATTAGTTCGAACATCAAATACGGAGCGCCAATTAGCTCACAAAATAAACATAAAAATGCAATTATGAATTCGCCCACAGAACTGGGAAAGTGCGAAAACTTGAGTTTATGACGATGAATTTTTCGAAACGCATCGAAATCAATACGACGAAACTACAAGATTTCACAAGTCGAACGTACGTTATGAAAAGGGGAAAACTTGCGGTTTACAATCTACAACGGAAACGCCGAGAGAAAAAATATAAATTCGATATGCGTTTAATAATTGATGAAACAAGCGGTTGATTTTTACGTGCACATCAAATAAGACAAATCAGTAAATATTTGCTATTTTAACTAAAAGTCTGCTTGTTTGGTTTATTTGCTCGTGTGCTATCGAAGTGAAACGGATTCATTGATGCGATTTTTCACTTTGAATACAAATTAAGGATCGAAAAGGATGTAGTAAACGTATTGATAAACAATGTAGGTTTGTTATCTAGCACACCTTTTAATACTAATATATTCTAACAACCAAAACAGAAGTTTGGATACAGTAATGTTTTAGAGCAACTGAGCATACGTAGCTTTCCCAAATGAAGTACTAGCTGAATGATGATGATGGAGACAACATCTAATAATTACTTTGGCCTCAAACCTCTCCTTTATTTTAGCATTAATCTAGATGATTTAATAATATTCATATTCAAATTTTTTTGAAAAGCTAGTTGCCAAGTATTCCCATAATAGCCTTTGCAATTGTAAGCAATTCAAATGACGTTACTCCACACAATTGCAACTTTTATTATGATAATCGTTGGAAAATGTGAAAAGCATACGTTTTAATACGCAACAAATCGCTTGAAGATCTACAATGAAGACAATATAATCAGCATTGCGTGACAAAAACGCAGACTCTAATGAAATCTCCGCAAAATGCTCGATCTTTAGCCAACGGAACGGGAATCTCGTTATTATTCCGTTAATCTTGGTCATAATAATAAAAAGAAAACTTAACGAGACGTTGATTCTTGCAACGAATGAAAATCATGAGAAGCAGACAGACGTAATGGCTGACCAATTTATACTGCGAAACGGACAATACGACGATCTTCTTTTGTTCACGCGTATTTACTTGTGGCGTTTTTTAATAAGTAACGAAATTTCAATAGAATGTTACAAATTCTATTGAAATTTCTTTCTTTTTCTATCAAATTTTCCGCATTTTTTGTTATTTTTTGGCCAAAGCGTTTTATAAATTATTTTATTTATTTTTCGAGATTTTCAAGCGTCTGAGACCGATTTTTCGCAGAATTTTTTTAGTGCAACCTTATGATTTTTTTGCACGGTCATAAAAGGTAGAAAAGTAGAATCGGATTCTACTAAAAAAATGTATGTTGTCATTTACATTTTTTGTGATGACGTCATAACTACAAAACAAATGAAAGTCGGATGGTGAATCGCACATATTAATGTGTATTTTTAAAAAATAAAATTGTTTCAGCGTTTTTTAAAAAACCGGTTGAGTTCGCTTTTTTTTAAGTATTCCATACTTTAATCCCACCTGTATAGTGTCATAACCTTATATCAATAAAATAAGTAATAGTTTAGATAAAATATTTATCATAATAGTTTTCTAGGAACTCTCTACAAAAATTTACGTGGAAATTTAAATTAAAATATCGGTACGTTAAGCAATCAATAAAATCTAGCAAAAAGGCTAAACGTCTATCTTCTAACAAGAAATAAAGTACTGGTTTACTTCTAAATTAAAGATTTTCTCTTATTTTGTAATTAATAACAATAAGAATTATTATAAATGGAAAGGTTTAAACAACGTATTTCTTCTTTGAAATTTTAAAATTCTTTTTTCTTTATATCCCACCCCCTTTACCTTTTAAATAATTTCCTCAAATTTTTTAGAGATGCTTGATAGCATTTAATTTCTTCAATAATTTAATATTATATTCTTACGTATCATAAACCGGACGATGAACGTGTTGTGCGATCTACTTCAATTGCGTAAACGTAATATGTTTAATTATGATACGAGAGCGCGAGCCGCATCCACGCTTTCGTGATTTGAGATGATGATGATACGGGGAGATTCGTCCGCTCGCTCGACGAACCGTAACACCATCTATTTTATATAATATGAGGCGTCGTACGTATGACCAACAAAAGTAGCCAATTAAATATAATTGGCCCAAAAACATATCTACATCTTTACGTAATTAGATTAACACATTGGATTAAGTGTTAAATAAGGAACGATAACTTGATTATGTATTCAGATAGAAAACCTAATTGATTAAGAGTTATCGATGCGAAGAACGGGAATATAGTTTTTTATATTTCATACTACAAGAAACAATTTAAGTTTGCTATATTATGTACAAATTTTATTTAACTCCAATAGTATGAAAAATATTGCAATGGAATTTTTCGTTTTGTTGAATTTTTGTTTTTTTCTTGTCAATTTTTTCAAAACAATGTCCTATTTGTTTATTAAATAACTATAAAACAACAGTCGGTTATCAAATATTCGAACTATTTACAAAAAGATATATTATTATTGTTATTATTATTATCGAAATGTAATTTCTGTGTTTCTTTTCAAATAAAAAAAGGGAAATGAATTATGTACAGGCCTTTTAACAATAACTGGCTTCCGATCAACGTTGATTGCTTAGTTAGAGTTACTTATTATATTATAATCTAATTTTTGCAATATTATAATTATATCTTACGTGTTTAAACATGAATTTGTAGATTTTGTATAATACTTTAAAGAGTTTTCTTACAGCACTTTATGTTTAAGATCATTTTTTTTTTCAAATACTTTTCAAAAATTTTAGTTTTATACAGTGTGATCGCAAAAAAAATTAGTCAAAGTAAGCCATGAACAAAATGTCTTCACTTAAACCACTATTTAATTCTTATGTCAAATTGACGTTTGTCAAAAATGTTGCCCAAACAAATCAAAGCTTTGATGAAACAGGAAACGATTATTCTTACGTTGGCTGTTATGAAGAATTTCAGGAGAATTTTCCTATTAAGCTTTGATTTGTTTGGACAACATTTTTGACAAACGTCAATTTGACATTAAGAAATAAATAGTGGTTTAAGTAAAAACATAACGATTTTTGTTCATGGCTTACTTTGACTAATTTTTTTTCGATCACACTGTATATTTGATGGTCATGTCTGGTGGTTCATAATAATATGCTGCAGAAGGTGCTATTGAAGCGTAAAATAAATTCTGCTTTCAAAACTTCAAATGCAATTAATTACTGATGAGTCACTCGTATTTTTTTGTGTGGTGCTGACCCGACGCGTCATAGGCTCATCGCTTGTCAAAGACTTGCAGGGGCACCATTTAATTGTATTTTGTGTGTGTAAAGTGTTCCATGGCTTTGTTACTATCATCTCCTCGCCGTAAGAGGAGGAGGAGCACTGTTAATTATTCCAACAGCGAAAGCTGACTCAGGAGGGTACCGGACATACCAGGAGAAAATTCCTTCCCAAGCGCGAGTCGTACCCTCGACTCTCACACTGAGACTCCGGCCTTCTTACCACTAGACCATTGAGTTGATTATAACTCAACTCTTTTCCATATTTTCTTAAGTCATGTCTTTCAACCCACGTCGTTTGTTCAACTTTGTCACCAACCATTCCGTTGCATTATAATAATTATCATTTTGTTTCTTCTCCATTTTGAAATGCTCACCAACATCACCAATCTCCAGTTATCTTTCTTTCAGCCACTTTTCATCTCCAAATAAAACTACGAAAACAATATATCAGCAGAAAATCTGAAGTATTGGTGGGAGGGCTTTCTTACAAATGCAGGTAACAAAACTTATAAAAGAGATTTGGCATACAGAAACAATGCCAACGGATTGGAGCAAAGCAATTATTTTTATTTTTTTATTTTTTTAAATTTTATTTAACCCTTTCTGTTCTGCCACCTCAACAGGTCGAACCCAACAGAGTGTGGTCTTTGGGTTGCGGCCAAGACCGATTTACAGTTGTTAGAAACCATTCCAGCATATACTGCAAGGATTAGAGAAACGTGGAAAACCTAATCAGATTGGTCGGTCGGAAAGCCAACACAAAGCTAGAAACATTGTAAACTTTATCTCTGAAATAAAATTCCAATGTCCGTAACTAAGATTTCAACCTTAGACCTTGAGATTACTGACTAAGCCACTAGGCCAGTCATCCCATTATCTTAACAATTTATACAAAAGGATACAAAATGGACTACAAAAATTATAGGGCTAAAGCCCTAGAAGCACAAAATAGAAAAAATCACAAAACAACTGATAAAAACCGGCCTTCTTACCACTAGACCATTGAGTTGATTATAACTCAACTCTTTTCCATATTTTCTTAAGTCATGTCTTTCAACCCACGTCGTTTGTTCAACTTTGTCACCAACCATTCCGTTGCTTTATAATAATTATCAAAACAACTGATAAAAACGACAGAACCCATGGGACTTCAATTCAACATCGATAAAACTAAATTCATGAAACTTAAGAATAGCACAGGAAGTAACAGAAAACGAAACCTACAAGTGCAAATACAAACCGATAATATATACGAATTCGAAGAAGTAAATGATTGTATGTACCTATGAGTTTTAATAACTAACAAGTGCAAAGAGAACAACGATTGAAAAATGTAACAACTCCCTACGAGGACTCCACAAAATCTTAATATCGAAAGAAGTCTCATGGAAAACAAAAATAATAATTTACAAAACAATGATACGACCAACTGTAACCTATGATTGCGAGACGTTGGTTTTGAACCAGAAAAGCGAACAGAAACAGAAATCCAGGAAAGGAAAATACTACGGAGGATTTTTGGAGGAAAAATTACTGAGCTCGGTTAGAAGAGTAGGATGAACACAGAACTCTACGAACTATTCGGAGTTAAACCCATTGGACAATTTGTTAAAGTACTACTGGGACACATCGCTAGAATGAAGACCAATAGAAAAATAAAAGAAGAGAAGAAATCAGAAGGAAAGGAAAAACGTAACAGACCAAGAAAGCGGTGGAACGATGCAAAAGATCAGCAACTGGAGATACACAACAAGAGACATAAAGGAATGGAAGAGAATCACGCAGCGCTAGGCCTAAAAGGCTATAACTTCCGTCCAGTTCAATATCCTCGTTTTACCTGCATTTTTTCCATTCTGATATGGCTGCTTCGGTCTCCTTTCTTCTGGGAATTATTAAGACTCATTTTAACATCTATTTCCACCAACAAATTTTTCCATTCCGTTCAACATTATATCATTCCAATTTTTTCCAACCTCAATTCTACTCACTACTTATTATCTCTTTATGATTTACTTACATTTACGTTTATATCTTTTCTCATTGACAATGTTTTTCAAAAATCAAAAGTGAACATATTAAATTTAATAAACATTTAATTTTTGACGCATTTTTTTTTTTTCGCTTAGATAACTTCACGTCGTCGCCTCTCGTTGAACACTTTTTCCCTAATTTCGAATGCCAATCGCGTCCGCGGTGAAAAAGATTTCGCCTGATTTCTCTTTCCAATTCGGCTGTGACGCAATTACTATCTGCGTATGATCGGCGCGTGAATTTTAAGATAGGTTTACTGTTGAATTCGATATTAATATTAACCTAAATACTTCCTTTCCATACACGGTGAACATGATAAGTTTATTAAATTTAATAAATTTGGTTCATTTTATTCATATAGATATATTAATTTTGTTAATACATTAGTTTTTGTTTATATTAAAAATTGAATGAAAATACTACGAAAAATAAAGGATAATAAATCTAAGGAGATCATAGACGAAATATCTTAAACACAAATTTTTAATAACGTAATATTTTAGTTATTATTTCCCAATTTTCAACCATCCATACAGGTTATACCGCAACATTAATGATAGTTTGTTGTATCACAAATTGTTTTGCATTTTTTAACAATTGATTTGTCTCATACATAAAAGGGTTTATAAAATCTATTCAAGTTAAGCAATAAACAAGTAATACACATAATACGGTACGACGTGTGTTTAAACGTTAAAAAAGGGCACGCGCTAGGCAGGTGTTTTCTGTACCCCGATATACGGGGCAGGTGAAAAAGACATATGTCCCCCTTTTCGACGATACATCCGAACTATTTTATACTCACCGTTCGTATGCACGAGTTCGTATACCTATCTCTATCCGGTCCGAGAATCTAATGTGGGTAAACACGCCGATTAAATTCAACTGCTGCATGCATGCATCTGTTTATCGGCTATAAAATCGATAAGCGTTTTATTGAATAGATAGGTTTTTTTTTCAAGTAACAATCAATCTTAGAGTGCGTCCACTTGAAGCGTATCTTGTAAAAATCGCTTATCTTTAAACGGTACAATTATTACGTCGTTATCCCGTTGAGTGCTTATTCTTCGATTGGGAATTATAGCTAATTTGTGCAAAACATAAGAAAGTTTAATGTAAACACATCAGTTTACGAAGGGATCTCTTAACCAACCATTTAGAGCTTGAAAGTACTTATCTAATTTACTATATCTACATAACTGAGAGTTCATTTTCCTATTTTCATAATTTTGATTATGCTTTAAAATGACGTCAAATTGGAAACAACAATGAATGGCGATTTACATAAATTAATCATAATAATACACAACACTGAATTACCATAAAATAACAATCAATTATTCAAAATATGCACCGTTTTTGGTACTGCATTTTCTTCATCTTTGAATCATGATTAAATTACTCTTGTTATTCGGTTTTGATGTAGAAACACAATTACTTAAATTTATCAAAAATAGATTAATAAAAACAGCATAAACGAAGCAGCAGAAGAAAATATAGGATATAAGAACAAGTAATGGAAGAAGCACTGTTTTGATCACGAAAGCTTGAGAACAATAGAAATAAAAAACCAAGCGAAATATAGCTCGAAATAAAGAAGAAGATATTTATAGAGAAAACAGAAGAGAATCTACAAAATTATGTAAAAATAGAAAGAAAAATGGATGAAATAGGAAAGGATTCCATAAATAATAATTCTAGAACGTTATATGTAAGAAGGAAAAGAAAAAAGACAATGGTTGATATTAAAGAGGAAAGTTGGAAGATATAGAAGAATATGAGAAAAAGGTAAATGTAAAAGAACCAGCATGCGAAGAAGTAGGGAAAGCAATAAAACAATTAAGCAATTAAAGAAGAGAAAAGCCGGAGGATCTGACAAAACAACCGCGGAATGAATAAAAAAAGAAGGAGAAGAATTACACAAAAACTGATATGTTTTACCAAGAACTTGGAGAGAAGAGGAAATTCCGAGCTGTTGAAAGAAAAAAGGATCAGTATCAAAACAGAAAAAGACAAATAATGGAAAAAAATATAAAAATATAAATGCATATATTTTTTATGGCTTCAGTTGACCAAGTGAAGATGGATCAGTTAATAAAATATTCGAAGAACATCGAAATATCAAAGAAAATTAGAAACTGAAAATTACGATGGAAGAATCTAATGCACAAGACAATGAACAACAGATAAAATTTAAAAAGAAATAAGGTAACGAGACGCTTTACCTGCTCTACTTTTCACTCTGTCACTGGATGAGTTAATTAAAAATAAATAGAAGGAGCAGGAATAATCAACACAAATGCAAATGCATAAGTAAATGACGTAGTAATTATTTCAAGAAGTAAGAAAGAAATTGCAATACTGTGTTTAGAAAAAAAAACGAATAAAAGTGGATTAAAATTAATGAAGAAAATGTTATATGTGAAAATTATACATTAAAAGAAGTACACTTACGTACTTGGGATATCATTGAGAAGATACAGAAAGAATAGAGGGCATTTTATTGCAATAAACAAATGTTGAAAGATACGAAGTTAAGTAAAAAAGACCAAATTAAGAATCTACACGTTATTAAGGCCAATAATAACATACGCAGCAGAGACAAAGTCACTAACCCAAAAAAGAAGAAAAAAAAACGTAAAATCCTGGAAAAGAATTATAAGAACAATAATAGGACCAAATAAAATAAAGGAAAACGAAAAGGAAATGTTGTAAGACACTAACCAAAAAAGGAAGAAGAAAAACTTAAAATCCTGGAAAGAAAAATTCTAAGAACAATAATGGGACCAAATAAAATAAAGGAAAACGAAAAGGAAATATTGTAAGACACTAACCCAAAAAGGAAGAAGAAAAACTTAAAATCCTGGAAAGAAAAATTATAAGAACAATAATGGGACCAAATAAAACAAAGGAAAACGAAAAGGAAATATTGTAAGAATTATTAAATCGATGAGAATTCGATGGTACGGGTATGGAAGATAAAAGAAGTCAACACTAAGAAGTATTAAGAGTATTACAGAACCCAATGTAATAGTAGACCCAAAGGAAGGCCAAAGAGCAGATGTTAGGAACAAATAGAAGACGCCATTACGGAAATGAAAGTAGAACGGAAGAAAGAAACAGCAAATTGAAAAAAAAATGAGATATCTATCTGAATGTCTAAACCAATTTCAATTGAAATTGATAGGCTTAAGTTTGTTGATAAATAGAGAAATGCAACCAACAATATTAGATAAATTATCAATGCATATAGCTTTTGCACTGTGACAATATCTACAGTACGTTCATAAATGATTAAGATGAGAACCGTAGGCAACCAAATATACAGATTGGTATATGCTAACAAATAAATCCCTATACGTTATTTTAATACTCATATTACTCAGTAAAATATTGATGTTTATTAGTTATTAGTTTATTAAAAGCGAAATAACAGTAAAATATCCAAAATAACAACAAGAAAAGGCAACAACAAACAATAAAACAATAATATACATTTTAATCGAAAATTGACAAGACGAAAGACATAGGCAAATGACATAAAAGATAAGGCAACTTAAATTTCGTATTTTGCGCGATTAATTTGAATTTCATATTAATCCTTTACGAACGCACTGTATATGCTTATTGATCAAATGAGAAAATAAATTAATATAAATTAGTTAAATTTGCAAAACGGTTTAAAGAGTTATAATGATTATGGAAGAATGTTTTTTGTGGAATTACGCAAATATAGACAATTCAAGTCCGAGAAATCTTTTACTCACAGAGTCTACCATTCTCTATCACAGAAATATCGTCATTAATTTCCGACCAATTTATATAATAAAATTTTCCGGATTGTTGTTTATCTTTCGAAGAATCTTCCATATTTCTTTTCATTCAAGAAAAAAATTACGAAAGTAAATCGAATGTCATCAACACTTCCTTTGCGGTCGAGAACGCATTTTTCCATCCTGTAATTTCTCTCCGTTCGTTGGGAAATTTACTCCGTTTTAATCTGTGCTCGGACGATTTCTCGTATGCGTGGTGGCGTGGCGGTGGCACAATTACACGTTATTAATTTGTATATATATATATATATATATTATTGTAACATAATAGAGCATTTTTTTTTACATTTAATTACCGACTCATTTTCGCCACTTCGTTATTTAATTGGCGTCAATTATTCGATTCGCCGTTGTCGACCGTCTTTAATTTATTTTATTCTTTTGCAGAAGCTAGTTACGAAATGCAAGGCGTCGTCCTCGTGCCGCAGAATCTTCAGACAGGCTCGACACCTCCACATAAAAATATCGGTGAGTAACATATCTTTCATTCGAAAATGTTGCATTGCTTCTATGTAATAAATAGTACAAATAATTTTTTTAAAATAATTATAGAATTAAAAATATACAGGCTGTCCAACGTTAGATGCGGTGCTTCATATCTCATTAATGGTTAGGTTACGAAGGAAGTTCATAAAACAAAATTTATTCAGATTCATATGTACAATGTGCCAAAATTATTTTCAACTCTACAGGCTGTTCTGTTCTTACGATACGGTATCTTACTTTGTTATTTTAAATGGAACACCCTATATATTATTTAATATTCGTGTAGAACGTAAAATTTTAATGTAAGTTTGTTCAATACTTCCTATACTTAAAGTTGATAGTTTTCGAAATATTTGCAATTTTATAAAAAAAATCACATATGCAACCTTCACTTGAAGTCAACAGATTTTAATTAAATTTAATAGCTTCAAAACGAATTTCGGTAAAATTAATCTTCATACTAGATCCTGTCTTAAACCGCCTTCGAAGGTTTTTTATCTTATACAGCGTGTCTACAGCTGAGGTGCCAAT
>JAFFZR010006632.1:0-19292 GCA_018397195.1 Lethrus apterus
GTGACCTGTATTAATGTCGTCGTAGCTCTTTTGTTTTTCATTTCTGGGATATAGTAGTATAAGAAGATTTTGTGCAAAATTTCATTTTCTACCGACTGCTACATAAATATACAGGGTGTTCCATTTAAAAAAATCTAATTATCTGAGTTGGCTCTGAAATGTGATGCGCAATTGTTTTTTTGTGTGGACCGTTGTAATCAACGGAAAAATCACTGGATATTTGCTAATTTAACCGACTCTGTAGCTCCAAAAATAACGAAAATAACAATAGTGCGCAGATAACTTTGAACATCCTGTATATGATAACCTGGGCGAATAGATAATATGTGGGAAGTGGAATTGAAAGAGGAAAGAATAAGTTTGGGAGAAAGTGACGCGACCTTTGATATATTTTTTCAGAAAATGGGTTGCATAATTTTAATAAATTTTTTCGAATAGCAATTTTAATTTACCAACAAAATCGGCCCCAAAATACTTTGCGGAACGCCAGATGGTTAATTTCGTTGATTATATTTATTGCTTTTAATGAAACGTAGCGTAATGTTTCTGAAAGACGCGTTCTTCGAGTTGTTGGAATTCGAAGGAGGCTTCGAAAATGTTAGTCCAAATGTCCGTTCGATGTTACACCTGTAAGTGCATTTGCTAGAAAGTCCATTGGAATTTTCTTCCCATAACAAACATAAATTGGTGTCTTTAGTCTTTGATGTTTACAACGTTTTCCATTGTGAGAAGTCTGTTTAAGAATTTGGAACATGTTCTTTAAAAAAAATTTTCTTGTCCGAAGAATTGAGTACTAATCATTTTCTTGAATAATAATACTAATAATAATATTGGATTTTATTACGAAACTTGCAATAAAGTTCCGGTAGTAAAGCTCCTCTGACAGGTGTCGCGTGCAGGTGCCCCGATCCGAAAGTTTCCGTATCGAGCCGATACGCCTCAATCGCGGCTTCCCCGGGCGTCACGGCCTACTTATCGCGCGAAATTAACCAACGTAACGCGGCCGCTTCGCGATTACAGTTAAGCGGTCTGGTACCGGTAGAGCGCGCGGCGGGCCGTGAAATTCGTTTCTGCACGAACGGTTGAACTCGTCTCGAAACGAAGAAATGGAGGCCGGTTCCGGTATTCGGGACGGGCCAGATTTTTATACGGGTCTAGACATTTCTTCTTGCGCGGACCATATATGGGCCCTTTGGACTTGTTTGTTGAGTTTCTCTTTGGGTCCCGATTTTTATTTGGGCCGTTTAGAAATTTCTTCTTGCGTAGACCCCTTTGGACTTGTTTGTTGCGTTTCTCTTCGGCGAAGACCTCAATGCGAAGATTTTCTTCTTTACAATTCAGTTGAAAGAATTACTGCTGTAGGAAGATGCCTTCTTTTTTCACAATTGTTTTAGTTGGTTGTCCTGTGAAGGGAAATCTTCAATTTATTGTTTTATGAAGAGTAGATTTTCAGTTGTCCTTTGAAAGGAAAATCCTTGAAGATAAATTGTGAATATAGTTACAATTGAAAAAATGGATTTTTTTTTAAGGAATTTTCTTAGGACTTACGAATGGAGTTGGAATTGAAAGAAGAAAACTTGTTTTTGGACTCGTGAGTGGAGTTTCAATTGAATGAAAAAACTTGCTACAACTTTTTTGTTTTCATTTCAGTTTGCAATTCATTGACTAGAATTTTCCTGTTTTGGTCTCGAAGTTGAGTGAAAAAGAAATAATTCTTCAATTTATCTTTAAGAAGTTTCTTCCTTAAATTTGGATATGTAATCGGTATTGAATTAAGAAATTCCTGCAACATTCCATTGCAAAATAAAAAATTGGCCGTCAACGGGATTTCTCTTCGTTCAGTTTTTTATTACAAATCCATTTCTAAACGCCAAGAAGGAAAATCATCAACGGCAAACTGTTGGAATTGGAAGAAAACAAAAATTTTCCTCTTAGAACGTCGTTCGATTGAAGAAACCCTTCTTGAAATTTAAATGATTAAATGTTTCAATTTCATCCAAACTTTTTTGTCAAGGTCAAGGTCACCATTTAAAGAAGACAAACCATTGTGGTGTCCATAAAAGGTTTTCGTTCTTGAATTCCAACACATTTAATTATCTTTCTTCTTACTAATTCGCATTAGTTGGAATTTCCATTGTAAGACGAAGGATTTTTTTCCAGAGTTGGAAATGGAGAAATTTATTCTTCTTTAATTCCGTTTACAATGTTAAGGAGGTGCAAGAACCTTTCTTTGCAGAAACAGAAAATTTCTTTTCTTTTTTTTTAATTCCATCTAAATTTATTGTTAGGAATTTTTGGAATTTTTTTTTGTAAAATTTAGTTTCCTTCTTTAATTCCAAGATGTTTTAGCTCCACCTTATATTATTGTGTTTAGGTTTGGTTGGATTTTATTTCACTGAATTAAAATTTTCCCAACTCTTGAGATAATAATAATTTAATTTTATTAGTGTAACAAGCTGATGTGCGACTCCACCTATCGGTGGAGCCACAACATCAAGAGTCGTCCGCTACTTGAACATTCTATTAGGCTGGGTTTAGTTAAGTTGGATTGTTGACATTGTATTAGGTTGGATTCAATCCAACATGATGATTTTTTTTTTACTTCAAACCTAAACCTAAATATTTTTAAAACTTAGTGTTATATTGGGTTGGGTTGCACCTGGAGTTGAACAAATACCAATTGAGTTCATGGATGACTTGCTTGGTTGGGTTTCGTCCTCAGTTAAACGACTTTTGTATTCAGTCAATGTTTCAACCTAATTTTTATGTAACGACCAAATCACTGTTCACGTATAGCTTTATTGCTTTCGTGGTGTTCATTTGGGTTTATTGTTAACATTTATACTGATTTGAATTAATTGGGTTTGTATCATCTGATTGAATGACCTAAATTTAAAGTGTTAGGTATTGGGTTGGGTTTAGTATAAAACCAATCATTTTCTTAATCATTCCAACCTAACTTACCGGTCGTCACTCGAAACTTCAATTTAAAGATGTTGAAGGATTGTTTTCGTTGTCATTGGTTGGGTTTAATCCTAAGATATATGATACTTTAGGTTTGGTATAAATTGTGTTTCAATTATCATCTTAGCAGCAATCTGATTCAACTCAAGATTCAGATATAATTTTGGAGCACAATTATATTGATCTAATTGGGTTGGCTTGGGTTTCATAAACCTAAACCTAAATTTAACCCATTGTGCCAGGTTGTATTCAGTTTACGTCGGATGAATTGATTGGGTTTAACTGTATTTTCGCAACAACAAGACGAATTTAATCCTTAGGAATACGACACCAAACCTAAACCTAAACATTTTTCAGAAATACGACCCCTAAATAAACATTTTGAAAATCAGTCTGCGAGCCAATATTTTTATAAATAATGTGTATGTTTTGAGCCATTGTTTTTATTGATGATTTGCCTTTTTATTTAGGAAATGATTGTAAGACGGGCGTCTGACCGAGTGAACCACGAACCTTCCTTGCCTTTATTATTTAAAAATCATATACAGTTCGTCCATAACTTAAAAACTATAAGTTTTTTTATTTTATTTTAGCACATTATTTATTGCTGTTTCTTTGTGTTATTTATAGAAAACGTTATCTATGCGTAATTTAAACAAATGATTACAGACACGCTTCACTGAGATTGTTATCTCTTAAAGAAAGTTTCCGTAACGTCTAATAAGGTATTAAATTAACAGTCCGTTTATGAGGCGTTGTGCTTAACCTTTAACTTTTGATCATTAAAGCGCATTTTCTTTAATTATTTTACTTTTTATTCGAACGTTTAAAACTGCGCTTTTAAGTCGATATGTGAGCGTTTTACGCGCGGTTTGAGGCCAAAGTTCGAGTGAAATTCACCGTCGCGTCGCGTCGGTGTGTAATTTTGCGATCGACGATAAATTGATTAGAATTCAAACCGCGCGCCGTAAAAATTCTTAAGATGACGCGTTGGAATTGTGCGACAATAAGTATTCGTGCCATGAAAGTCGTGGTCATGGTTATTAATCATACGATATAATAGAATTTTTATTAATGATATTTGTTAATTTTTGTTGGCAGTTTGACAGAATTTTTGTGATTTTAAAACGTTTAAAAAATTCTTAATTTAACGAACTTTATAACATGATACATTATTAGAATTTGACAAATGCGTGTCTTCAGTTTGACAGCTGAAGTTTGACAACGTGAATTTTCGAATTCATGTTTTTTTGTATTTGTACTTTAAAACGTTTTAGACTTTAACAACTTAATGCCATTATAATTTTGCTTGTAATTTTAACAGTTTGACATTTATACACTTTGACAGATTTATCGAAATCAAGGCTGCAATTTGGTTACCGCAAATTAGATATTTACAATTGGCAACACTTATTAGAATCATAATTTGATAGGTTTTTTTTAAACGATTCTGTTCGAACATTATGAAACTGTCAAACTTGTCAGTTTTTCAATTAAATAGATTGGCAGCCGCTAACTTAAACAGTTTCATAAACTGACAAATTCATGGTCGTGTTTTTACTTTGACAGTTTTAGAAATCGTATTTGACGTTTTCTCAAAATTTTAGTTTCACGCTCGACGATATATTTTTACTAGTCATTTTAACAGTTTGACAACTTTATAATTTGTCAGATTCATTGTTGCCAAGGTTGTAGTTTGACAGATTTGTAACTGGATAACTTAATAGTTCAACCAATTTATAATTTGACAAATTTATAGTGCAGCCGTCTGATAATTTGATAACTGTACACATTTAGTTTGACATGTTTACATTTTTATGACTTGTACGTTATTTTACGGCAAAGTTTGACATCTGGTTGTAATTTTAATTGTTTGACAGATTTAACAATACCAACCCAACAGTTTCAGAAATTCGTTATTGCTTTTTAACTCCGCCTATGACAACACTTTTTATATTCATAATTTGACAGTTTTTGAAATTTGACAACTTCGATGTTTTTGTTTACAGTTCGATTAAAGTTTCTAACGTTCCATGGTTTTTAGCTGACAAACTGTCAAAATTCTTATTTAACATGTAATTAATTTGACAATTACATAGGTTGTTTTTAGTTTGACAGCTTTGGAATTTTATGTCATTGCGATTTGTACTTGCAAACGATTGGCAATCTCAATTTGACAGTTTCAAAGCTTTGTAATTTGGGTATATTTCATTTTCAAACCTTGACAGATGCAGTTTGACAGATACGTTGATTGTTTTATAATTTGCGGTAACTGATAAATGTGCATTAACAACAATTTCTGGCGTCACAATTCGAAAGCTTGATAATTTTACAAATAATGTGACAAACTCACTTTGACAGTTTAGAGAGATTTTAACATTATGTAGTTATTTCATCATTTAACAATTTATTTATTCGCTAATTTCATAAACAATAGCATATGTAGCTTTGGCCGCTTGACAGCTGTCAAATTATGAAACTGTCACATGCGAAACTGTCAAATCGTGAAGCTGTCAACTTGTTCCCGTCCGTGGACCAACCCGACATATGAATTCTCAAAATCGTCATTGACGTTGCTTTTAACAGATAAACGTGCCGTTGGCAACACTTTTTGGAATCATAATTCGAAAGTTTTATAGTTTGACAGTTTTTCAAACTTGAAAATTGCAAAAATTGACAACTTCGCAGTTTTTGTTTACAGTTCGATTAAAGTTTCAAACATTATATGGTTTTTAGCTGATAAGATGTCAAAATTCTTATATATGTATTTCATTTGACAGTTACGTAGGTTCTTTTTAGTTTTTGACAGCTTGGGAAGTTCATATTATTGCAGTTTGTGCCTTAAAACGTTTCGCAAACTGTTCGACACTTTCATAAGCTGTCAAAATTCTTATTTAACAGGCGTTTAGATTGACACTTACGTAGGTTGTTTTGAGTTTGACAGCTTTGGGTGTTCATGTTATTGCAATTTTTGCTTTAAAACTTTTCGCAAACGGATTGACACTTTCATGAGCTGTCAAAATTCTTATTTAACAGGCGTTTAGTTTGACAGTTGTGTAGGTTGTTTTGAGTTTGACAGCTTTGTGTGTTCATGTTATTGCAATTTTTGCTTTCAAACTTTTCGCAAACGGTTTGACACTTTCATAAACTGTCAAAATTCTTATCTGACGGGCGTTTAGTTTGACAGTTACGTAGGTTGTTTTAAACTGTCAAAATTCTTATTTAACAGATGTTTAGTTTGACAGTTACGTAGGTTGTTTTGAGTTTGACAGCTTTGGAAGTTCATATTATTGCAATTTGTGCTTTAAAACGTTTTGCAAACCGTTTGACACTTTCATAAGCTGTCAAAATTCTTATTTAACGTGTGTTTAGTTTGACAGATTTGGAAGTTCATATTATTGCAATTTGTGCTTTAAAACGTTTCCCAAACCGTTTGACACTTTCATAAGCTGTCAAAATTCTTATTTAACGTGTGTTTAGTTTGACAGATTTGGAAGTTCATATTATTGCAATTTGTGCTTTAAAACGTTGTGCAAACCGTTTGACACTTTCATAAGCTGTCAAAATTCTTATTTAACGGGCGTTTATTTTGACAGTTACGTAGCTTGTTTCGAGTTTGACAATCGAACTTATTAACCCGCGAAATTTGTACGAATCATTTGCCCACAGTTTAAAAATTTACAGATAAAACTGACGAAAATATGTGTTCACAAACGTTTCGAATAAAAGTTTCGCTTTAAGTTCTATAACTTTGAAGACAAAGATGCCTTCGGACAAGTTTAAGTTCAGTGCGAAAAACGGCGTCGCGCCAGTCATAAAAAAACTGTACAACAGCCACAAGAAGTTGCTCGGGAAAAACGAAAAACCGAAGACAAACCATAAAAAGGAGAATGGAATCGCATCGAGCGAATCCTCTTCAAAAAGTATTAGAAACGAATCGAAACTAACGTGTTCCGATACTGAAGAAGACAAGCGCGAAGATTCCTCGAAACACACTTACGAGAACGTTCCTTTCGGACAAGACGGCGATGCCTTGATCATCGGTGATAGTTTTTCCGAAGAAATCTTCGCCAACCTGTCGTTGAGCACCATCGAGTCGAGCGATTATAAATCGTCGAATTCCGGCGTTTCTTTGATAGAAATAACAAACGAAGAAAGGAAAGAAATTCAAAATAACGTGACTATCGTCGAAGTCGGCGGTGAAAATCGAACCGATAACAAATTGAAGATCGTCATCGATAATTTCGACAAAATATTGACGGAGTACGCGACGCCCGCGCAGAAACGACCTCAGCTTCAAAAGTCGAAAACTTGCAGCATAATCGAGTCCAAGTGCATCTTGAAGAAGACTTTTTCGGAACCCTCGACCGATGAAAAAATTTTCACTTCCAATTTGTCCAAAACTAAAAGTTTGTACAATTTGGATGCGAGGAACGATCGGAAGAAAAAATTGCACGAATGTGATTTTTGGAACGTGCCCGTTGTGAAAAAAAATGACAACTTTGTGAAAAACGTTGCAAAGGAAGACGTTTCTTCGTGTAACGTTGAAACGCCCATTAAAGTCAAGGAAGTCGTGAAGAAGATAAATAGTTTATCTGGGGATGAATCAAAAAATTCGAAAGTTGCTAATAAGAAGGTTTCCAACAACAAATCCAATACTTTCAGGAAAAGTAATCTCGCCTTAAAAGTGAAAAAAATTGAAGATGACAAAAATTGTTCGAAATTGTCTATGCCTAGGGCGGTTAGTTGTGCTGATATGACGATTTTGGGGAAAAAAACACCCCCCAGTAGGATTCCAATCAAGACCAATTTGAACAAAACTTTCCCAAGCACTCCGAACAATCTGAACCGTTTAGATTGCGTGTCGAGATGTGCTCCTCCTCCATCGAAGTCCGAAATCCATAAATCCGTCAGCATGCAAAATTTATCCAAAAACGCCCCTTTGAAATTGAAAACCGTTGACAAACATAAATCTTCATCGAATCAAAATTTGCAAAAAATTGAATCCAAAAAACTGAATAAAGGCACCAACCAAGTTCCAAAATCGAAAAATTCGTTTGAAAAAACTATACTGGAAAAAAGGAAATTGATCAATTATAATTCCCGTGACGTCAAAGTTCCCAATAGGGATTATGTGAGTCGAGTGGTTTCGCTCAAAGAAGAAATTTCAGAAAACTTTCCCAAAGCTGCTGCTGCTGATACTTTCGGTGTCAAAAAGGCCATATTCGAACCGAAATTTTGCGAAAATTTAAACCAACAAAAATCCGGTTGTGGGATGACAAAAATCGCTTTGAAAAGATCAGACACGTACAATAAAAAAGATCGTGTTCAGGAATTCCTCCAGTTGGAAAAAATCGAGCGAAATTTAAAGACGGCCAAGCAATTTTTCATAAAGACCAGTTTGGTTTCGTGCGACGATTTGGACGAGATTTTCGTGAAGGGCGAGGTGGCGATCGAATGTTTCGACGTGTTGACGAAGAATCAGGTTTTGGAGCCCGACGTCAGATACGACGGGGATATTCTCTTGAAATACGATTTCGACGACAAGAAAGGGGACGATTTGCAAAACGTCAAGGATTACGCGTCCGACGATAACTCGGATGATTCCGGGAACATTTCCAACGAGTTGGAGATCGACGATGAGCCCAACGCGACCGGGTCCAATCATTTATTTTCGAGTTCTGAATCGTTGGTCAATTCGTCGAAGGAATTCGTCGTCGAGGAGGGATCCAACGAGGAACTTGAAAATGGAAAGGACGAGGTTTGTAGATCGAAAGGATGAGGTTTATAGATTTTCGGAAAATTTTTGGATATCTCGGAAAATTAAATTAAATTATCTAATGATGATGAAGCTTGCCATGTTTGACAAAATATGGAAAAATTTTAAATTCAACTTATGAACTATGCTTAGAATAAATTTGTCGTTTGAACATCATCTTCATCCTTGGCTCTCCTTGCTTCCTCCAACTTTTCCCCACTTTCTTTTTGCCTGATTTATGTATCAACTTCCTTTTCTTCGTTAATATTTCTCAACGTATTTCGATTTCTTCTTCTTTTCTGACTCAATATAACTTAATCAACCAAACTCAGCCAAACTAAATTCCTAAATCTTCAAATCGATTGGATTAGGTTGGTTATGCTTAAAATAAATTTGTCGTTTGATCACCGTCCGTCTATGTCTTTCCAATCTTTTCCTCCAACTACCAACCTTCTTTTATAAAATTTTGACCAGTTTATTTTTCCGCTTCCTCTTCTTAGTTTTTTTTTATTTATTCTTCTCCTTTTCTCAAGTCAACCTAAAAATCTAATCGGTTGGGTTGGATTCTGTTCTGATCATTAATTGTTAAACCAAGTTTGTATTCTCCTTCTTCGTTGTGTTCTTTTTGCTTCTGTTGCTTCGTATAAGGCATTGATGGATTTTGGAATGTTGGATGAATACCATTTCCTACATTTTTACGGTATTGTGTTTCCAACGATGAAGAAAACCGTTTCCAAAATTGTTCTTTGATGTGAGAAGAGAGTGC
The DNA here is from genome assembly GCA_018397195.1 of Lethrus apterus. Lineage (NCBI taxonomy): Eukaryota > Metazoa > Arthropoda > Insecta > Coleoptera > Geotrupidae > Lethrus > Lethrus apterus. Next base: position 9,489 of record JAFFZR010006632.1, read on the forward strand.
AGACATTTTACCCATTTCTGTTAAAGATTTTGATAGAAGTTTGGTAATTTTAGAAAGTTTCCTGGGATGAAGGGGCAACGCTTTTTGTGGGTATTTTCTAGGCTGTGGGGAGAAAAGTTTAAGAAAAATCTACTTTTTCGATTTTCCCAATTTTTTTCCTTTTCCATGTTCTTCCCCTTTGTGTTTCTTTTCCAAAGTTATCGTTGGATATTGGATGAAAAATCAAAGAATATTGCTATTTGCTTTATCTCTTTTTGTACGTACTTTCTAACATTGTTCTTGGCTATGGGGGAAATGTTAAAGAAAATCTCAATTCTTTCTTAATTTTTCCTGGTTGTTTCCTTTGCCTTGTTCTTCAATTTTTTGCTTAATTCTTTGTGTCTTTGCCAAAGTTATTTTTGAATATTTGATGAACATTTTCTATTCCACTTCATTTTTGATTTAAAAAAAAAAAAACAAGATTCTTAGGAGTTTCGTACTTTTACAAAATTTTCCTGATAGCCTTTTCGCTTTGTTCCTTCTTTGCTTACGTCGATCTACTTTTCTTAATTTGTAGGGCGTGAGGTGTTTTTTTTTTTTGGGTTTGTGAATTTTTTTTTTTTTCGATCTTATTGTGTTTAGGAAAGTTTCGCAGGTTTTACGTTAGTTTTGGGTAGTTTTGAGTTTAAACAGTTTTTTGGCTTCAGAATATTTTCTTGGTTCTTGGTCAGTTTTTAAAATTTTCTACAGTTTTTCTGGACCAGCAAGCACAGAACAATTTCTGAAGTTTTGAACAGATTTTTGTCTAACGCGGTTTCTTGAATCTTGGTCAGTTTTTTGTTTTTAGTTTTAGGCGTTTTTTCGGTACCAGAAAGTTTAGAATTGTTTTTTTTTTTGGCTTCACGATGGATTCTTAAGTTTATGGCTGTGTCTTGGGTTTAGAGCAGTTTCTTGCGTTTTGAGTTATTTAGGGCCTTCATTGGACTTTATTGATTCTTGATCAGTTTTTAAAATTTTTAAATAGGTTTTCTGGTTCAGAATGTTTAGAATATTTTCTGAGGTTTATGACAGTTTTTTGGCTATACGCGGTTTCTTCAGTCTGTATATCTATCTGTAACCAATTTGAAAGTTTTGGACAGTTTTTTGTGTTTACTACATTCTAGGGTTTATTGGTTTGTCTTGGGTTTAGAGCAGTTTCTTGGGTTTAGAGCAGTTTTTTCGGTTTAGAACAGTTTGTTGGGTTTAGAACAGTTTTTCGTTCAGTTTCAACCCAACCCAACTCATTTCTGTTGATCCGTTCGTCTCTTTTTGGGCATATTTTCTAAAATTGTTCTTGGCTATGGGAGGAAAAGTTAAAATCTTAATTATTTCTTAATTTTTCTTGTTTGTTTCCTTTACCTTATTCTTCAATTCTTTGTTTGATTCTTTGCGCCTATTCCAAAGTTATTTTTGCATTTTTGATTGAAATATTATTCCTCTTTATTTTCGGTTTTTCCAAAAAAAGTTTAGGAATTTTGCAATTTTACAAAATTTTCCTTATCGCCTTTTTGCTTTGTTCCTTCTTTACTTATTTTCCAATTGTTCTTGGCTATGGGGAGGAAAGTCCAGGAAAATTTTCTTTTCTTAATTTGCAGGTCGTGAGATAATTTTCTTGAATTTGGGATAGTTTTTTTTTCGATTCAAGTTTATTGGGTTTAGGAAACTTTCGCAAGTTTAGGGTAGTTTTTGGGTTAGAGCATTTTTTTTGTATTTAGAACAGTTTTTTTACTTAGAGTAGTTTTTTGGGTTTAGAATATTTTTTTTGGCTTCAATTTTTTAGTTTTAGGCGGTTTTTCGAATTGAGAATGTTTAGGCCAGTCTTTTGTTTTTTTTTTGCTTCTCGATGGATTTTTAGGTTTAGGTCTTGGGTTTAAACCAGTTTCCTGGGTTTGGATTTTTTTCGACTTCATGGGAGTTTCTTCATTCATTCATTGGGATTCTTGGGTTTTTTAAAAAAATTCATAATTTTTTTATTTTGAGATTTTGAATTTTTTTAGTCATTTTCTTGGATCCTGGATAGTTTCATCTAGGTTCAAGACAGTTTCCTAAATTCAACGCAATTTCTGGAATTTGGGACAGTTTCTTAACTTTATGAAAGTTGAGGACGTTTCTTGGATTTAGGACAGATTTCATTGATTTATTTACAAAAGTTTCTTGGATTGAGGATAATTTCCTAGATTGAGAAAAATTTCCTGGATTTTGCAGTTTTTGTAAATTTTGAACATTGTTAGACAGCTTCTTCGGTTTATGACAGCTTCTTGGATTTTCCCATGTTTAAGAAAGATTCCAGGGGTTGGAACACTTTCTTGGGTGTAGAACATTTGCTTTTGGCTTTACGGCACTTTCTTAGTTTGAGAACAGTCTTTTGGAATTTGGACAGTGTTATGGATTTTGGACAGTTACTTCAGTTTAGGAAGCTTCTTTGGTTTGGGACGAAACCCGAAAAAGTAAACCCAACCCAACTGAAATCCAAGAAACAAAAAATACTTTTGTGTCAATATCATATTTTGGAAAATAAAAATTTTGGACGAAAACCAATAAGAAGTCCAACCAATTCCTTGACGTCCATCCCGATCCCTCAGCAACTATCCTAAGCTTTCTGAATCAGAAAATTTAAAAAACTGCTGAAGAATCAATAAACTCCAATAAAGCCCAAAATAACTCAAAACCAGAGAGACACAGAGCCATAAGCTTCAGAATCCATCGTGAAGCAAAAAAAAACAATTCTAAACTTTCTGGACCCGAAAAACCGTCTGAAACAAAAAAAAAACTAACCAAGATTCAAGAAACCGTGTTAGTCAAAAATCTGTCAAAAACCTCAGAAACTGAGCTTGCTGGACCACAAACTGTTCAAAATTTTAAAAACTGACCAAGAATCAAGAAAATATCCGGAGGCCAAAAAAACTGTCTAAACAAAAAAAAAAAAATTTCTAAATCGAAAAAACTACTCTGTGTCATTCCTCTTTCATATTTCTGCAATAAAAAGGCACGATCGCCTTTTTTGAAATATTTGTCGTTTGAACCTTCTGTTCTATGACCCATTCAAACCCTCTCGTTAATTGGAGCTTCTTATTGCAGATCTTCTTCCGAAGCGGCGTGTTGACTCAGCTGGAATCGCAAAGAGATGAACGTCTCGCGGGAATGGTCGTCAATCTGCAGGCGCATTGCAGAGGCTTCATCTCGAGGAAGAGACTTTCCCAACGGAAACTGCAAGATTTAGCCGTGAGATGCATACAGAGGAACGTCAGAAAGTTTCTGCTCGTGAGGGATTGGCCGTGGTGGCGTCTGCTAGTACGGGTCACGCCCCTCTTAAACGTCCATCGGACCGAAGAAGAATTAAAATTAAAAACGGTGAGTTTAAATTATACAGTTAATTAGTTAACAAAAAATATCCGTATGAATAATCGACTCGCTTTGCATACGCGCAAGGCTGTGTAACATACGTAATCGCAATTACGATTAAGGTCACAGCCGTCTTAGATGCATTTGTTCGTATCGCGTGATAAGGTGATTGTGTGCGTTTCAGGAAGAATTGGAAGCGTTAAAGGTGAAATTGGAAAAGTTGGAGGCGGAAAGGACCGGCCTGAAGCACGACAACGACAAATTAGAAGCCAAGGTGAGTTTTAACGGATTTTTCCACGAAACGGTTTTAAACACGAATTATTGTAAATTGAGATTTACGTCGCTAGATGGCCGCGCACGAACTTACAAAACAAACGAAACCTAAAAATTTGAATTTCGCGCCACGTATTCGTTCCGAATGTTTCATAATGTTTATTTGTGCGCGGCCTTCGGGCGTAACAAACGAAACTCGACACCGCGTTCGTTCGTCAATTGTTGCATTTCGTTGCGAAAATAGAACGCGCCGTGGCCACTTGCCAACGCCGATCTCGTGTTTTATTTTCGTGCATCCTCGTTACGACCGGAAAATATAACGAAACGCGCCCGATGTTGCAAGTTTTTTTTTTTTTTTCAAATCGAGTAAAATTTATCGAATTTAGTGAAAAAGAAAAATGTTGTATTGTTTTGTTTTTGACGATTTCCCATTTATTATAACATTTTCCTATCACCTTTTTAATCAACTCCCTCGACCGTTTTATCGTTGTCCCAAGCCAACCTTTCCATGTTGTCCTGGATTTCAAGATTTGGTGGGTGTGCGGTCCGAAGGCCACTTAGGCCTTCAAAATGGGCCCATTGTGCCTTATTGACGGCCGCATTCAGGTCATAAATACTGCACCAAATTGCTGCACTGCTTGTCCCTTTTTGGTAGGATGAGGGACATTCTCTCTGCTTCTTTTTCCAACCTCTTCGCCACCATGCTTATCTATAATTTGTATCCATCGTCCATCCCTATATAATTTCCTACTTGCTTCTTGCCATCACTTTTCATCACTGATACGATAATCCCTTTCCCCCTTACTGGGGGACTTCTGGTCGAGTATGGCCTGGCTAAGCGACCCTCACCTGGTAAGCTTCTCAAGCTGATCGACACAGTCGGCTGGCTTGAGCAGGGCAGCAGGGGACGCTCTGGAAGATAGTCCTAGCGCCCTATGTGCCTCACACGCGTACCCCACACGCGCCACATCTTGAAATCCAGAATCCAAATAATATCTTTCTTCCATCCCTTTGGCCAAATCTTCCTAGTAATCCAAATTCCAATTCCTAATTTCCTAATTTTCTGTCATTTCATTGGTCTGTATTCTCTGCATGTCATCTCGGATATTTCCTCCTCTTGGTGTTTATTGCTTCTCTAGTTCGCAGAATCCAAGCATCTTCCTCGTTTCCTCCCAGCAATGCATTAAAATAATCCCTCGACTACCTTCCACTCCTTGTATATATTTCTGCCTCTTCAAATCCTTTACCTCGTCCACATCTCATCAATTTTCTTTTCTTTTTTTCTTCGCACAGCTTGCGGAATTCTTTGGTTTTCACGTGCACGTCCTGGTCGTCGACTCCCTCAGCCTTTTTTCTGTTCGATTGATCGTCAAAGCATGATGATTCTTCGTCCTTGACTTTTAGTTCTTTTTATCACTGGCTTTTCCATGATCGTCAAAACATGTTTTTCCTTCTTTGCCTTTAATTTTTTATCTTTTCCCCAACCACGGTGTCCCTAAAAATTGTCAACTCGAAATGAAACAATCTCGACTTATTGATCCAGAAGACGAAGTAGAAAGAAATTATTCCGTAAAATTTCAAACCAAGTTCTGTTGGCTTATTTTCATTTTGGATTTGGATTGGCAGTCGAATGTGACGCGCAATTTGAAAAATTGTTACTGCTAAATTTGCAAAATCAGAACGGTTGACAATCTAAGTTGTCATCATCATCTCAGACATTCAATTATTATGAATTAGCTCCGCTTTAATTTTTTTTTTTCATGTCAGATTTTGTCTTTGATTTTTTTTATTATTTCCTCGTCATCCAATGATATTTTGTGGAACTTCGCTAAGTGGGCATTCAAATCAAATTCTGATTAAATGAATTGTATCCAATGAGGAAAATTTTCATTTTTCCCCCACTTTCCCAATGAATTTCGATTCTTATTGGGTTAAAAGGGAAAATTGGAATTGGAGCCATGGATTTTACATGGATTTGAAATTATCATTTTAAATTGAATAGCAGTTAGTCGATTTTCCAAACATTTCCTTCATGTCTTCAATCCAATCCACGTAAATCCAATTCCAAGAAGTAAGTCAAAACCAATTAAATTTAAAATTGTAAAATGTCTCCAACGTTTCGATGCGAATTTTAAAAATGTGCGCCAATTTCGTTATTTTACCATTGGATTTTCAGAATAATCCTTTAACCTTTAAATGTTTAATCCCAATTGGATTGGGTTGGGTTGGCTTTGTTTTATTTTGGATTTTGTCTTTTGTCTCTTAACAATCGGGGATGGATTATTGTCAGGGATCAATGGCGAGAACTTGAAAGGAAAGTAAAGAATATATTAAGAAAAAATGTTCGAGGAAAATTAGTAAGAGAAATTGTGCGAGGAACATCTTGGAAGAAATGAAAGAAGTGAGAAAGGTGCGACCTAATCTGAAGCTAAGGGTGAAGTTGTTGGTCAAAATTTTAACCGAATTTTCACAGACGAAGTACGTTCCTCTTGGGGACAAAATGCTCATTTTTAAGGATAAGTTCCTCCTATTTGAGGACAAAGTAGGTTAACTAATAGACAACGTAACCAACCTAATCCGATACATTAATTAATACGGTCCAAGTTAAACCCTACCAGTTGGGAGATAAAGACCGAAAAGGTAAAATCGAGAAAGAAAGGACGTAATGACAGGAAAAGTTTGAAAGTTTTACAATGGAGGACAGAATGGAACAAAAAAAACATGGAAAAGAACCAAATGGTGATAAGGGACTACAGTGGCTGGAATTTCTGGAAAATCCAGTGAGAAGATGGAAATGGTTAATGAGATGGGTTTAATAAGACTCAGTGTTAGTGAGATTCTGAAGCTAAGGCGCCATTAAGGGAAAATACATTTGGGGCGCGCGGGGGGGGGGTAAGTGTATAGACTTAATAGAGAAGAAAACATGCAAAGACTTGAGTAAAAAAAATAATGTCATAGAAGGAAGGACATCTGGCACGTTACGTTACGTACAAGAAATTAAGGATGGACGAAGAATGGTGGATACGAAATGAGAAGGAGGAAACTACTATAAAAATACAAAGGGACAGAAAACGGAAAAGGATGGAGATAAAGTTAAAAGGCAGTTGATTTCAAAAGATCTTTCTGGAAAAACAACAAGGAGGAGAGGAATGAAATATTGATTTTGAGGGGGGGCGGCGTTGTGGGGCTAACAGATGCATGGGTGGTGGAAAAAAGTTGGGAAGAAGTGAAGACGAAGCTTCCATAAAGTTTTTAACTTTAAGGGGCTAAAAGGGAAAAAAATTGGAAGTGGAAAATATTGCATTTTCCCTCAAGTTATGGCCCATTTTGTCCCTGAATTGGGCATATTTTGAATTCAAATGGGACACAGTTCAGTTCAGCTGTTTTGGGGCTAACAGATACATGGGAGGTGGGAAAAAGCTAGGAAGAAGTGAAGACGAAGCTTCCATAAAGTTTTTAACTTTAAGGGGCTAAGAGAGAAAAGAAAATTGGAAGAGGAAAATAGGGCATAAAGTTTTCAATTTGATGGCTAATCTGAACAAAACCATCTTTGATGGTAGAATCCAAGCGATTTGGTGTTATGTTAATTGGGGTGTGTTTTTTTTCCTCAAAAAAGTTCCGAGAAAGTGAAGACGAAGCTTCCATAAAGTTTTTAACCTTAAGGGGCTAAGAGAGAAAAGAAAATTGAAAGAGGAAAATAGGACATGAAGTTTTCGATTTGATGGCTAATCTGAACAAAACCATCTTTGATGGTAAAATCCAAGCGATTTGGTGTTACGTTAATTGTGACGTGTTTTTTCCTCAAACTATGACCCATTTTGTCCCTATATTGGGCATATTTTGACTTCAAATGGGACACAGTTCAGTTCAGCTGTTGTGTGGATAACAGATACATGGGTGGTGGAAAAAAGTAAGCTGGGCTAAGAGAGAAAAGAAAATTGGAAGAGGAAAATAGGGCAAAAAGTATCCAATTGGATTGCTAATCTGAACAAACCCATCTTTGATTGTAGAATCCAAACAGTTTGTTGTTTTCTTAATTGGGATGTGTTTTTTTTTCCCTCAAACTATGACCCATTTTGTCCCTGAATTGAGCATATTTTGACTTCAAATGGGACACTGTTCAGTTCAGCTGTTAATTTTGTGAAAATGTCGATCGATACCAAAATTTATGTTTGAGACCAATTTTGAAAAAATTAATTTAACAACCAGTGGGCTGTGTTCACCAACTTTAAGAAACGATCTCGTTCCATTTTCGATTTATTTTCGTCGTCGTTTCGACCCGCCTGACGTCACGATCAGCATCCGATCGACATACTCTCGGTATTCGACGCGTGCCGATTGTGCGACGCGACGTCCCGACGCATTGATAACGTACCAAAGTTAAAAATAACGTAATAAAAGTTTCGTAACGGACGCCTCCCGTCAATTTAAAGCGTGAATGGCTTCGCGACAGGACGTGCCTTTCGCGACGATTTTTGGACGAGTTTTGTGCGTTATGTATTCAAAGTGATAAAGTGATGTAATTTGCAAAAAAAGATGCCTCTTCCTTCGAGTTATTCCTCCACGCCGAAGATCTTCACGTCCAAATACGTCGACGATTCCGACTATGAAGACGATTTTAAAAGTTACACCCCGGCTCGGACGAGCGGTTCCTATTTGCGCCCGTCCGGATATGGAAAATCCACCTATACGAACGGTTTGGGAACTTATGGGAGTGGAATTACCTCCGGTTACACCGGAAGGAGCTCGAATTCCCCATTCAGTTCTTCTTTTTCGTACCCAGAAACGTCCAAATCTTTTCCATCGACGCCCATTTCTTTCAACTCCAGTGCTTACAATCCAGCAAAAAGGTTTACTCCATCAGAACAAGGTTACAAGCCTTTGACGCGTTTACCTCCGCCAATACCGTCGTCTCAAAGACGACCAACACCAAGAAGATCGAGTTCATCTTTCGACGAGTGCGTTCCGGATAAAATCGCGCGAAAGAGCCCGACGACCTTCCACGCGCGTCCCTTGAAGAATTTAACGGTCGTCGCGCGTTCGTTAACTCCGGTTCGCTCGAAGAGATCGGAAAGTCCGGGATCGCCGACGCCCGGTCCGAGGAGGATTTTCCCGCAAGCCAGCGTTTCGGGCGATTTGAGCGAACTTTCCGAAAAGGTGGAGGCGCCGGTGGTCTTCGATGCCAATTTGACGTTTGTGCTGGGATGCAAGGGCAAACTTCGGCAGAATTTGAAGCCGGTGCCCGCTTTCCTCGAGGACACCGCCTCCGGCCTGTTGACGAGTAAAATCGCCGATTTTTTGAAGAGGACCGATCACGTCATGGACGAGTGGAAACGCAAGGGGCACAGGGACGATAGGGACGATTTGAAATCGAGTTTGCATCAAGTGGGCGATCGAAGAATTCTGGGACGGTCCAGGAGCGCCACGAATATTATGATCAAGGGGTTTCAGTACTTCAGTAGGAGTAGCAGTTGTCGATCGTCGATTGCCAAGGACGTTTCCGAGGATTGCACCGAAGCCGATGAGGTATTTTGTGAGTTACCGGGTAATGCGATACAGCCTGCTGTATTTTAACTCAGAAAACCCAATTAAATCAAAAACCCGACTTCATTAGGTATCTAAACCCAACCTAATTACATACAGTGTGGCGATAAAGTTTGGAACAAAATTCATAAAACCGTTTTATAATGTTTTTAAGGAAATCGCTCGGACAGGTCAATTTTTGTTTTTGAAATGCTGTCTTCTGACGTTAATTTTTTTCGAATGACGTCATTTGTTTTTGCACAATGACGTCATCATAATTTTTTTTTAAATGACAACCCCCACTTTTTTCTTCTGTTTTTAATAGACCTTCTTACTACTTAAACGGTGTTGTAAAAAAATTGGTACCTCACATAACAATTTTTTTGAATAAATGACACATTTACTTCAGATCGTCAGTGGATATAATTTAGTAGAAATAATAATCGTAAACATTCTAAATTAAAGCAAATAACAGTAATTTATGTATCTAAGACGAAGAGTGAAGCTTTAAGGTGCAATGACGTCATTATCGATTTTTTTAAATGACACCTCTTATTTTTTTCTTTTGCTTTTGATAGACCTCCTTGATGTTTAAGTGGTGATTACCGAATTAATTCTTTACATAAGAACTTTTCTGAAAAAAATAAC